>CAUYUJ010016924.1:94973-189973 GCA_963575745.1 Prorocentrum cordatum
CCCTATGGGGCTACGAAGCGCTGCCCTGGGTGGGGGAACCGCATGCGAACACCCCCACTGGGGCCTTCGGTGGAGCTCCCTATGGGGCTACGAAACGCTGCCCTGGTGGGGGAACCGCATGCGAACACCCCACTGGGGCCTTGGTGGAGCTCCCTATGGGGCTACGAAACGCGTGAGAGGTGTGCCGAGAGCAGAGGCAAGGAGGGGGAAGGGAGGAGGAGGAGGAAGGAGGGGAACGCGGGGCACCGTCTCTTCAAAACGAGGACCCAACACCACAGGATGGTTGGGAAAAAAAACTGGAATTCTGGGAATTCCCTTTTTTCCTAACCCTCGTTGTGTTGGGCACTCGTTTTGAATAGAGCACTGTGGTATCCACCTCCCGCCCTCTCCTCCCTCTTCTCTCCTGTGTTCACGGTGCCCTGCTGGGCTGCGATTTGCGCAACTGTCGCCACTTTCGTGGGCTCCTGGGAGGCCCAGCGGAGGTACGTCCTACGCGGACCACTTTGAGGCCTCCCTGCCCCCTCCGGGGCTGCGATCTGCGCAACTGTCGCCACTTTCGTGGGCTCCTGGGAGGCCCAGCGGAGGTACGTCCTACGCGGACCACTTTGAGGCCTCCCTGTCCCCTGCGGGGCTGCGATCTGGCAACTGTCGCCACTTTCGTAAGTTCCTGGGATGCTCGAGGCCCAGCAGAGGTACGTCCTACGCGGACCACTTTGAGGCCTCCCTGTCCCCTGCGGGCGCACTTGTCGCACCTGTCGCACCTGGCGCCCCCTGGCGCAGTGGACGCCCAAAAGGCAAACACGCCAAAAATATCAGTTTCCCCAAAGGAAATCTACGATTTTTGCTTATTGGGATCCCCGATCCTCATCGTTCGCACGCCATGTTCCGGAGGAGCGTTCCTGGAGCACGGGGCGCCAGAGGCCCCCCCGCTCTCCCCCCCTCCCTATCCTGCCGAGGAACTCTTGGGTTGCGCAAGGCCGGTCTCGCGGGCTCCCTGGGGCTTCCCGGGCCCGCCCAGGGCTGTTTGGGAACGGACCTGGAGGCGCGCTGGGCCCCATTGGAGCGTCGGAAAGCCGAACAGACAAGAAGGCCAAGATCCTCCAATTCCTGAGTCAAACGAACGATTTTGGCCTGTTGGGACCCTCTTGGGGGGTGCTCCTGGAAGCGTCCTGAGCCATGTTTGAAGCCTCTTGGGAGCTATCTGAAGCCCCCTGGGGCTCTCTTGAAGCGGAAGCCCTGGGTTTTCCGAGCGCGGTCCGTCTCTTGGACACCTTTCGGGCCTGTTTGGGGCCCTCGTGGGCGGCCCTGGGCGCTTCTTGGGCCAGCCTTGGGCCCTCTGGGACCGCCTCGGGGCGGCCTTGGGCGCTTCTGGAGCTGTTTGGGAGCGGTCTCGGAGGTCTCCTGGGCCGCCTAGGAGCGTCGGACAGCCGCCGAGATCAGAAGGCCAACCCTCCAAGACTATTGAAAAAATCAATGTTTGGCCTGCTGGGGCCCTCGTGGGAGTGCTTTTGGAAGCGTTTGGAGCCATGTTGGAGGACTCTTGGGGGCCGCCTGGGGCCTCCCGGGTCACTGTTGAGGCAGGGGCCCTGGGTGTTCGGCACGCGGCCCCTCTCTCGGGCCCTTCTTGGGCTTGTTTTGGAGCCTTCGTGGGGGCTGTCGCGGGCGCTTCTTGGGCCAGCCTTGGGCTCTCCGGGGCCGCATTGGGCTCGTCTTGGGGGCCCCTGGGGCTGCTGGGGGGGGCGGACCTGGAGACCTCCCGGGCCGTCGTGGAGCGCCGTGCAACCGGAAAAAACAAAATGCCAAAATCCTTCCGAAAACCCCTGGAAAACCATCGATGTTGGCCTCCCGGGGCTCTCGGGGGAGTGTTCCTGGAAGCGTCTGGAGCCATGTTGGAGGGCCCATGAAACCTCTACCGCGTGCTTCGGCGACATGGGTCGAAGGTGGGAACCTTTCCTGGCGCTGAAACAGCACCAGGGTCCGTCCAAAGCCGCTCGGGAGACGCCCCGGAGCGGCCCTGGAGAAGCCGGGGGGGGGGGGGGGGCATGGCGACTCGATGCACCTGGCCAGAGGCCCCCAGCCCCGTACCCCAGCCTCGGAGCGTCTTGGAAGGCATCCGGAGCCAAGTCGCAGGGAAGGGGGCAGGGGGAAGAAGGCCAGAGAGCGCTGAAGGATACAACTACTGGAACCCTCTTGTGATTTTGTGGGGGGCCTCGTCCGGCCGCTCGCTGGGAGTTTGACGTAGCTTCTCGGGAGCCTCTGAACCTGTCGGGGGCCTCCTGGAAGCAGGTTCGAAGCATTTTTGGGGCCGATTTGGGGCTTCTCGGGGCCTCCTTTGGGCCTCTTGGGGGTCTCCTGGGGCCTCTTGAGGGGCCTCCTTGGGCCTCCTGGCGGCCTCTTGGGGCGGAAGGCTCGAGCTTGCGGTTCGTGGTCCCCCTCTGGGCCCCCTCTTGGGCCAATTTCGGGGCCCTCTTGGGCCATCTTGGGCGCGGAAGGAGACCTCTTGGGCCGTCTTTGGGGCGGTCTTTGGGCGCCTCTTGGGCCGTCTTGGACGCGGTGAAAGCCCAAGAGGCGAACATGCGAAAAATATACGTTTCCCCATAGGAATGGCACGATTTTTGCTTCTTGGGCCTCTCTTGGGCTGCCTCTCGGAGCGTCTTGGAGGCTTCTGGGACCTTCTTGGTGTCATGACAGGCGTCTTGGAATGCATCTGGAGCCATCGGAGCGCGTTCCGAAGCCGCCTGCGAACGATCTTGGACGGCGTCCGGCGGTCCGACGAGCCTCCGGGCCCCCCGGGGCCCACATTTGTGGTCGGGGTCCCGGCCCCGGGCCCCCGGACGGTGCGCCGTTATATGTATATATATATATATATATATATACACACAAAAAAACCTGACTTCTTGCTGAGGAAGGTTTTAGGAATCCTTTTGTAGAGGGAGGCTCTCAATCGGAATCCTTTTGCGGGGGCTCTCAATAGTAAATAATTTCTACGGGCTTCCAATTGGAATCCTTTCGTCGTATAAGCTCTCAATAGGAATCCTTGTGTAGAAGACTCCTCAGATGACAGTTCCTTTGTCCCAGGCTTTCAATTTAGGAATCCTTTTTTGAGAGGCTCCTAATAGGAATCCTTTTGTCTAGACTGTTCAACAGGAATATTTTTTCACAGGCTCTCAAGAAGGATCCATTTGCATTGGTTTCAATAAGGAAATGGTTAAATCGTATTTGGATTTCGAAAGGGGAGGCCTCTTTTGGGGTCAAAGGCTCTTACTAGGAATCATGTTGTAGAGGCTTCCGTAAGAATCGCTTTGTAAGGCTCTCCTAGGGCTTCCTTTGTAGAAGTCTCAATTAGAATCCTTTCGTCGAGGCTCTGATCGGAATATTGTCCGTATTACTTTCAATAGAATCTTGTTTGTAGAGCTCTCAATTAGGCAATCCGTTTTGTAGATAACTCAACAGGAAATCCTTTGCCACAGGCCCTGCACAGGAAACCATTTGTGATACGTTTCAACAAGAATCCCTTTTGCATTCGCTTTCAATAGGAATCCATTTTGTAGAGGCTCTCAAAAGGAATCCTTGTATACAAGGCTGTCAATGCGAAACATTTCGTCGAGGCTCTCAATAGGAATCCTTTCGCAGTGGCTCTCCAATAGGAACCCTTTTGTGGAGGCTTTCAATAGGAATCCTTTGGCACAAGCTCTCAATAGGAATCCTTTTGTATTGGGTTTCAATCGGGATCCGTTTGCATTGTCTTTCAATCGGAATATTTCTGTAATGGCTCTCAACCAGAATCCTTTTGTAGAGGCATTCAATAGGAATGCTAGCGCAAGCGCTCTCAATAGAAATCCTATGTTGCACAGGCTCTCAATAGGAATCCTTCTGTATTGGCTTCCAATCAGATTCCTTGTGTAGAAGCTCTCAATAGGAATCCTTTTTTGTGGAGGCTCTCAATACGAATTCTTTTATAAAGGATCTCAATAGGAATCCTAGCGTAAACGCTCTCAGTTGGAAGGTTCCAGGAATCCTGGCTTCTTCCTGAGGAAGGTTTTAGGAAGGTTTCGTTCAAAGGTTCCAGGAACCCTGGATTCTTCCTGAAGAAGGTTCTAGAAAAGGTTTTTGTTGGAAGGTTCCAGGAATCCTGGATTCTTCGCGGGGGGAGCTCAGGAAGGTTTTTTTGAACGTTCCACGAATCCTGGATTCTTCCTGAGGAAGGTTCTAGGAAGGTTTTGTTGGAAGGTCCCAAGAATCCTGAATTTTTCTTGAGGAAGGTTCTAGGAAGGTATTTTGGAAGGTTCCAGGAATCCTGGATTCTTCCTGAACAAAGTTTTAGGAAGGTTGTTTTGGAAGGTTCCAGGAATCACGGATTCTTCCTGAGAAAGGTTCTAGAAAGGTTTTTGTTGGAAGGTTCCAGGAATCCGGGATTCTTCCCGAGGACGGTTTTACGAAGGTTTTTTTGTTTGGAAGGTTCCAGGAATCCTGGATTCTTCCTGAACAAGGTTTTAGGAAGGTTTGTTTTGAAGGTTCCAGGAATCCTGCATTCTTCCTGAGGAAGGTTTTAGGAAGGTTTGTTGTAAGGTTTCAGGAATCACGGATTCTTCCGGAGGAAGGTTTTAGGATGGTTTTTTGAGGTCCAAGGAGTCCTGAATTCTTCCTGAGGAGGGTTCAAAAAAATGCTTGGTTCGAGGAATCCTGGGTTTTTCCTGAGGAAGGTTTCAAGAAGTGATTTTTGAAATTTCCTCGAATCCTGGATTCTTCCGGATGAAGGTTTTAGCCAGGTTTTAGGCGGGCGGGCGGGCGGGCTGGCGGCGGGCGGGCGGGCGGCGGGCGCCAGGCGCGTACGATTCCCCCCCCCCATGATCCACCCCAGGCACCCTCGCCAGGATTTTGACATCCCCTCCGGCCCGAGACCACCCCCGGACGAACATGTCATTGGGGCATAAAGTGCTCCAAAACGGGCCAAGTGGACCCCAAGAAGCCCAAGAGACGGTTCCGGAAGACCCCGAAGCAAGGCCGAAGGCCACAAGCGCAAAAAAAATTATCCTGGCGAAAGACCCAACCATAAGCAATTGTTGGTAACGCGTTGTGGGTGCCGCTTTCGGTGGGGCTCCATATGGGGCCACGAGTCGGCTGCCCTTTGATGGGGGAACCGTGCGGACTGCGCCACACGAGGGCGGGGCCTTCGGTGAGCTCCCTATGGGGCTACGAAACGCTGCCCTGGGTGGGGGAACCGCATGCGAACACCCCCACTGGGGCCTTCGGTGGAGCTCCCTATGGGGCCACGAAACGCTGCCCTGGGCGGGGGAAGCGCATGCGAACTGCGCCACGGGGGCTTTCGGTGGAGCTCCCCATGGGGCCACGAAGCGCTGCCCTGGGTGGGGGAACCGCATGCGAGAGCAGCCACTGGGGCCTCCGGTGGAGCTCCCTATGGGGCTACGAAACGCTGCCCTGGGTGGGGGAACCGCATGCGAACACCCCCACTGGGGCCGTCGGTGGAGCTCCCTATGGGGCCACGAAACGCTGCCCTGGGTGGGGGAACCGCAATAATGCGAAAGCACCCCCACACGGGCCTCGGTGGAGCCCCTATGGGGCTAGAAACACGGGGGCTGCCCTTGAACCCCAAACCGCATGGCGAACACCCAATTGGGGCCTTCGGTGGAGCTCCCTATTGGCCACGAAGACGCTGCCTGGTGGGGACAGGCATATGCGAACACCCCCACTGGATGCGGACAGTGGAGCTCCCTATGGCCACGAAACGGCTGTGACGCTCCTCTGGTTGGGGAAACCGCACGCGAACAACCGCCCACTGTGGCCTTCGGTGGAGCTCCCTATGGGGCCACGAAGCGCTGCCCTGGGTGGGGGGACCGCATGCGAACACCCCCACTGGGGCCTTCGGTGGAGCTCCCTATGGGGCCACGAAACGCTGCCCTGGGTGGGGGAACCGCATGCGAACACCCCCACTGGGGCCTTCGGTGGAGCTCCCTATGGGGCTACGAAACGCTGCCCTGGTGGGGGGAACCGCATGCGAACACCCCCACTGGGGCCTTCGGTGGAGCTCCCTATGGGGCCACGAAACGCTGCCCTGGGTGGGGGAACCGCATGCGAACACCCCCCCTGGGGCCTTCGGTGGAGCTCCCTATGGGGCTACGAAACGCTGCCCTGGGTGGGGGAACCGCATGCGAACACCCCCACTGGGGCCTTCGGTGGAGCTCCCTATGGGGCCACGAAACGCTGCCCTGGGTGGGGGAACCGCATGCGAACACCCCCACTGGGGCCTTCGGTGGAGCTCCCTATGGGGCTACGAAACGCTGCCCTGGGTGGGGAAACCGCATGCGAACACCCCCACTGGGGCCTTCGGTGGAGCTCCCTATGGGGCCACGAAGCGCTGCCCTGGGTGGGGGAACCGCATGCGAACACCCCCACTGGGGCCTTCGGTGGAGCTCCTTATGGGGCCACGAAACGCTGCCCTGGGTGAGGGAACCGCATGCGAACACCCCCACTGGGGCCTTCGGTGGAGCTCCCTATGGGGCTACGAAACGCTGCCCTGGGTGGGGGAACCGCATTCGAACACCCCCACTGGGGCCTTCGGTGGAGCTCCCTATGGGGCCACGAAACGCCCTGCCCTGGTTGGGGGAACCGCATGCGAACACCCCCACTGGGGCCTTCGGTGGAGCTCCCTATGGGGCTACGAAACGCTGCCCTGGGTGGGGGAACCGCATGCGAACACCCCCACTGGGGCCTTCGGTGGAGCTCCCTATGGGGCCACGAAACGCTGCCCTGGGTGGGGGAACCGCATGCTAACACCCCCACTGGGGCCTTCGGTGGAGCTCCCTATGGGCTACCGAAAGCCTGCCTGGGTGGTGGAACCGCATCGGAAGCGAACCGCATCGGAACACCCCCACTGGGCCTTCGGGAGCTCCCTATGGGGCCCGAAAACGACTTAACGCTGTGCCCTGGGTGGGGGAACCGCATGCGAACACCCCCACTGGGGCCCTCGGTGGAGCTCCCTATGGGGCCACGAAACGCTGCCCTGGGTGGGGGAACCGCATGCGAACACCCCCACTGGGGCCTTCGGTGGAGCTCCCTATGGGGCTACGAAACGCGTGAGAGGTGTGCCGAGAGCAGAGGCAAGGAGGGGAAGGAGGGGGAGGAGGAAGGAGGGGAACGCGGGGCACCGTCTCTTCAAAACGAGGACCCAACACCACAGGATGGTTGGGAAAAAAACTGGAATTCTGGGAATTCCCTTTTTTCCTAACCCTCGTTGTGTTGGGCACTCGTTTTGAATAGAGCACTGTGGTATCCACCTCCCGCCCTCTCCTCCCTCTTCTCTCCTGTGTTCACGGTGCCCTGCTGGGCTGCGATTTGCGCAACTGTCGCCACTTTCGTGGGCTCCTGGGAGGCCCAGCGGAGGTACGTCCTACGCGGACCACTTTGAGGCCTCCCTGTCCCCTGCGGGGCTGCGATCTGCGCAACTGTCGCCACTTTCGTGGGTTCCTGGGAGGCCCAGCGGAGGTACGTCCTACGCGGACCACTTTGAGGCCTCCCTGTCCCCTGCGGGGCTGCGATCTGGCAACTGTCGCCACTTTCGTAAGTTCCTGGGAGGCCCAGCAGAGGTACGTCCTACGCGGACCACTTTGAGGCCTCCCTGTCCCCTGCGGGCGCACTTGTCGCACCTGTCGCACCTGGCGCCCCCTGGCGCAGTGGACGCCCAAAAGGCAAACACGCCAAAAATATCAGTTTCCCCAAAGGAAATCTACGATTTTTGCTTATTGGGATCCCCGATCCTCATCGTTCGCACGCCATGTTCCGGAGGAGCGTTCCTGGAGCACGGGGCGCCAGAGGCCCCCCCGCTCTCCCCCCCTCCCTGACTATCCTGCCGAGGAACTCTTGGGTTGCGCAGGGCCGGTCTCGCGGGCTCCCTGGGGCTTCCCGGGCCCGCCCAGGGCTGTTTGGGAACGGACCTGGAGGCGCGCTGGGCCCCATTGGAGCGTCGGAAAGCCGAACAGACAAGAAGGCCAAGATCCTCCAATTCCTGAGTAAAACGAACGATTTTGGCCTGTTGGGACCCTCTTGGGGGGTGCTCCTGGAGGCGTCCTGAGCCATGTTTGAAGCCTCTTGGGAGCTATCTGAAGCCCCCTGGGGCTCTCTTGAAGCGGAAGCCCTGGGTTTTCCGAGCGCGGTCCGTCTCTTGGACACCTTTCGGGCCTGTTTGGGGCCCTCGTGGGCGGCCCTGGGCGCTTCTTGGGCCAGCCTTGGGCCCTCCGGGACCGCCTCGGGGCGGCCTTGGGCGCTTCTGGAGCTGTTTGGGAGCGGTCTCGGAGGTCTCCTGGGCCGCCTAGGAGCGTCGGACAGCCGCCGAGATCAGAAGGCCAACCCTCCAAAACTATTGGAAAAAATCAACGTTTGGCCTGCTGGGGCCCTCGTGGGAGTGCTTTTGGAAGCGTCTGGAGCCATGTTGGAGGACTCTTGGGGGCCGCCTGTGGCCTCCCGGGTCACTGTTGAGGCAGGGGCCCTGTGTGTTCGGCACGCGGCCCCTCTCTCGGGCCCTTCTGTGGGCTTGTTTTGGAGCCTTCGTGGGCTGTCGCGGGCGCTTCTTGGGCCAGCCTTGGGCTCTCCGGGGCCGCATTGGGCTCGTCTTGGGGGCCCCTGGGGCTGGGGGGCGGACCTGGAGACCTCCCGGGCCGTCGTGGAGCGCCGTGCAACCGGAAAAAACAGAATGCCAAAATCCTTCCGAAAACCCTTGGAAAACCATCGATGTTGGCCTCCCGGGCCTCTCGGGGGAGTGTTCCTGGAAGCGTCTGGAGCCATGTTGGAGGGCCCATGAAACCTCTACCGCGTGCTTCGGCGACATGGGTCGAAGGTGGGAACCTTTCCTGGCGCTGAAACAGCACCAGGGTCCGTCCAGAGCCGCTCGGGAGACGCCCCGGAGCGGCCCTGGAGAAGCCGGGGGGGGGGGGGGGGCATGGCGACTCGATGCACCTGGCCAGAGGCCCCCAGCCCCGTACCCCAGCCTCGGAGCGTCTTGGAGGCTTCTGGGACCGTCTTGGTGTCATGACAGGCGTCTTGGAAGGCATCCGGAGCCAAGTCGCAGGGAAGGGGGCAGGGGGAAGAAGGCCAGAGAGCGCTGAAGGATACAAATACTGGAACCCTCTTGTGATTTTGTGGGGGGCCTCGTCCGGCCGCTCGCTGGGAGTTTGACGTAGCTTCTCGGGAGCCTCTGAACCTGTCGGGGGCCTCCTGGAAGCAGGTTCGAAGCATTTTGGGGGCCGATTTGGGGCTTCTCGGGGCCTCCTTTGGGCCTCTTGGGGGTCTCCTGGGGCCTCTTGAGGGGCCTCCTTGGGGCCTCCTGGCGGCCTCTTGGGGCGGAAGGCTCGAGCTTGCGGTTCGTGGTCCCCCTCTGGGCCCCTCTTGGGCCCGTCTTGGGGCCCTCTTGGGCCATCTTGGGCGCCTCTTGGGCCGTCTTGGGGCCCTCTTGGGCTGTCCTGGGGCCCTCTTCGAAGCTTCTTGGGCCGTCTTGGGGCGGTCTTGGGCGCCTCTTGGGCCGTCTTGGACGCGGCGAAAGCCCAAGAGGCGAACATGCGAAAAATATACGTTTCCCCATAGGAATGGCACGATTTTTGCTTCTTGGGCCTCTCTTGGGCTGCCTCTCGGAGCGTCTTGGAGGCTTCTGGGACCTTCTTGGTGTCATGACAGGCGTCTTGGAAGGCATCTGGAGCCATCGGAGCGCGTTCCGAAGCCGCCTGCGAACGATCTTGGACGGCGTCCGGCGGTCCGACGAGCCTCTGGGCCCCCCGGGGCCCACATTTGTGGTCGGGGTCCCGGCCCCGGGCCCCCGGACCCGGTGCGCCGTTATATGTGTATATATATATATATATATATATATATATATACAAAAAAACCTGACTTCTTGCTGAGGAAGGTTTTAGGAATCCTTTTGTAGAGGGAGGCTCGCAATCGGAATCCTTTTGCGGGGGCTCTCAATAGTAAATAATTTCTACGGGCTTCCAATTGGAATCCTTTCGTCGTATAAGCTCTCAATAGGAATCCTTGTGTAGAGACTCTCAGTAGGAATCCTTTTGTCCAGGCTTTCAATAGGAATCCTTTTTGTAGAGGCTCCTAATAGGAATCCTTTTGTCGAGACTGTCAACAGGAATATTTTTTCACAGGCTCTCAATAGGAATCCATTTGCATGGGGTTTCAATAGGAATGCTATCGTATTGGATTTCAAAAGGGAGCTCTTTGTGTAAAGGCTCTTACTAGGAATCATGTTGTAGAGGCTTCCAGTAAGAATCGCTTTGTAGAGGCTCTCAATAGGGCTCCTTTTGTAGAAGCTCTCAATTAGAATCCTTTCGTCGAGGCTCTCGATCGGAATATTTGTCCGTATTAGCTTTCAATAAGAATCCTTGTTGTAGAGCTCTCAATAGGCATCCGTTTTGTAGATAATCTCAACAGGAATCCTTTGGCACAGGCCCTGCATAGGAAACCATTTGTGATACGTTTCAACAGGAATCCCTTTTGCATTCGCTTTCAATAGGAATCCTTTTTGTAGAGGCTCTCAAAAGGAATCCTTGTATACAAGGCTGTCAATGCGAAACATTTCGTCGAGGCTCTCAATAGGAATCCTTTCGCAGTGGCTCTCCAATAGGAACCCTTTTGTGGAGGCTTTCAATAGGAATCCTTTGGCACAAGCTCTCAATAGGAATCCTTTTGTATTGGGTTTCAATCGGGATCCGTTTGTATTGTCTTTCAATCGGAATATTTCTGTAATGGCTCTCAACCAGAATCCTTTTGTAGAGGCATTCAATAGGAATGCTAGCGCAAGCGCTCTCAATAGAAATCCTATGTTGCACAGGCTCTCAATAGGAATCCTTCTGTATTGGCTTCCAATCAGATTCCTTGTGTAGAAGCTCTCAATAGGAATCCTTTTTTGTGGAGGCTCTCAATACGAATTCTTGTATAAAGGATCTCAATAGGAATCCTAGCGTAAACGCTCTCAGTTGGAAGGTTCCAGGAATCCTGGCTTCTTCCTGAGGAAGGTTTTAGGAAGGTTTCGTTCAAAGGTTCCAGGAACCCTGGATTCTTCCTGAAGAAGGTTCTAGAAAGGTTTTTGTTGGAAGGTTCCAGGAATCCTGGATTCTTCGCGGGGGGAGCTCAGGAAGGTTTTTTTGAAGGTTCCACGAATCCTGGATTCTTCCTGAGGAAGGTTCTAGGAAGGTTTTGTTGGAAGGTCCCAAGAATCCTGAATTTTTCTTGAGGAAGGCTCTAGGAAGGTATTTTGGAAGGTTCCAGGAATCCTGGATTCTTCCTGAACAAAGTTTTAGGAAGGTTGTTTTGGAAGGTTCCAGGAATCACGGATTCTTCCTGAAAAAGGTTCTAGAAAGGTTTTTGTTGGAAGGTTCCAGGAATCCTGGATTCTTCCCGAGGACGGTTTTACAAAGGTTTTTTTGTTTGGAAGGTTCCAGGAATCCTGGATTTTTCCTGAACAAGGTTTTAGGAAGGTTTGTTTTGAAGGTTCCAGGAATCCTGCATTCTTCCTGAGGAAGGTTTTAGGAAGGTTTGTTGTAAGGTTTCAGGAATCACGGATTCTTCCGGAGGAAGGTTTTAGGATGGTTTTTTGAGGTCCAAGGAGTCCTGAATTCTTCCTGAGGAGGGTTCAAAAAAATGCTTGGTTCGAGGAATCCTGGGTTTTTCCTGAGGAAGGTTTCAAGAAGTGATTTTTGAAATTTCCTCGAATCCTGGATTCTTCCGGATGAAGGTTTTAGCCAGGTTTTAGGCGGGCGGGCGGGCGGGCTGGCGGCGGGCGGGCGGGCGGCGGGCGCCAGGCGCGTACGATTCCCCCCCCCCATGATCCACCCCAGGCACCCTCGCCAGGATTTTGACATCCCCTCCGGCCCGAGACCACCCCCGGACGAACATGTCATTGGGGCATAAAGTGCTCCAAAACGGGCCAAGTGGACCCCAAGAAGCCCAAGAGACGGTTCCGGAAGACCCCGAAGCGCTGAATGATCCTTCCAAGCCTGCCGCGCCGCTGCGGAACGCCATCTTCGCCCTCGCTCCCCGCCTCCGCATCCCCCTCCCCGTTGTCACCCTCCTCCTCCTTGTCGTCGCCCTCATCGCCATGCGCCCCCCACCCCTCCCCCGCCCCTTCTATCAACCCCAATGACGAAGATCGCGCCAGGGCTCACTTGTTGGAGTAAAGTGCGCCAGCCAGAAGATGAGAGGCAAACTCAAAAGCAAAGAGATATGGGATGCACGCGCGGAGTTTGCGGGGACTTTGCCCCGATCACCGTCCTGGAGCTGCCCGCGCTGAGCAGGACAGATCCGCTGTGCGCTGCCGGCCTCGAATTCTGCGCTTGCAGCAATTCGCCTGTGGCTGAGGAATCCTATGTTCGCCAGCGTGGGCCCCGAGGAGGGAGTCATTGGACTCCGGATGCGGCAGCTAACTGTGCGGTGCAGTCCGTGTAGCGAAGGCTACGTGAAGCATTCTGCGCGCTGCAAGTGATGCAGTGCAGACTGTATGGTAGAAGCTGTGTGGTCAACCACAGTGGTGCAAACAGCGTGGTAGAATCGATGTTTGTGTGCGTGATTCACATGTGTGTGTGTGTTTTTTCCCCTCCTGCTTCACTGCCGTCCGCGAGAGGGGGGGGCGGGAACTTCGGCAGGTCCCCAAGAAGACAGGTAAGAGCGGTGGGCACCCAGAGTTACTGCAGCACCAGGGACAGGGTCTCGATCGAATGGCACGCACGGCGCACGGAAGCGCTCCGCGTTCTTCCCGCACCGCACGACCGAGAGCGGGAGCTGCGCGGCGCCGAGCTGCAAAACTCGCTCGAGGAGGCCAGAAGCGCATACTGTCCGAAGTCGATGTGGACATCAGGCGTCACACAGCCGAGGGCCAACGATCCGAATGACTTTGTGAATCAAGGCGAGATTTCATTCCACAGCGGAAGCGCGTGTCAGTGACTTGCGCGTCGCTGATGACAGAGTGAGGGCGGAGCGATCGGCAGGGAAGCCAACCATGCCGCAAAAGCAGGGCCAGAGCGGCACTGCATGCCGCCAGGGCGACCAAACCACGGCGGCAAGCCTCCGCGGCAGCTACATCAAACGGAAGAGGGGCATGACATCCCCATCAATCAGAAGAGTCGGATCCCTTCCCCGGGCAGTCCACCGCCCCAACCCCATCCGTTAGAGAAGCGGCAGCAGTGGCGGCGTCGCCCTGCCTCGGCACGGCAGGCACAGGCTCTAGGAGTTCACCAGAAGTGGGGTGCTTCCCGCGCTCGGCATTCAACAGCTTCTAAACCTACGCCGCACGGTCTGCACGTGCCTTAGCAGCACCTTTACATAACTTCTTCAGGCCACGACAATGCCCAGTGGGCAGTATCAGGAAACACGTACAAGACAGGCAAATCATGGTTCGGCCGTGCCAAGCTGGCCCGTGATTCAACTCACGAAAGACTTCAAGCCCATCTGTGCCCTGGCCATTGTCTCCCTATGGAGGCAGAGGAACGAGAGGACCCAGGTCCACAGGAGGAGCAGAGGGGGTCCCGAGGGCCCAGGAGCTCTTCGACCAGGGCAAGGGCAGCAGAGGCGGCTTGGGACGATTCGGACCTCGAACCTGCAACGCACACGCAGGCGCTGGTAAGATGCGTGAATCTTTTATTCCAAGACCTTCTCGCTGCAAATGATAAGTTATGATAGCTGGTAGCGTTAGCAAAAGGGGGCCCCCTCAGCCAATATGTTTACGGGCAGAGGGGTGAGAGCATGCAACAGCAATAGCAGGGACCAGCATTATCAGATAAACAGAATGACTATTGCACTCCTGGAGTTCTCTCTGGTCCTGCTCTGAAACTCAGAATGCGGCCTGGCTATACAACGGGCTTGTTTGCAGCACGGACTCGGATTAGCACAAAATGAGACAGTAACTGAATTCTTTGAGCGGCCAAGGATCGGCAGCTGAAATCAATAAACCGAAACTCGATGCCGGCATCCGGAATCGGTGATATCTTGGGCAAAACCAAGCGGATGGGAGTGAAACGCGACCCCCGGCACGTGCAAGTGGAAAATCAAACTCGCAATATCTTGGGCGAAACCAAGCGGATGGGAGTGAAACGCGACTCCCGGCACGTGCAAGTGGAAAATCATATCACTTCTTCTGTACTTGGCCATCCCCACCGGTCAGCTCCTCGCAAGCAATCGACTCCACGAGCGAAAGCACTGGGTCCGCCAAGAACTCGGTCAGATTCTCGCGAAGCTTCGGATCCTCCTTGGTCATGCCGTCGGCTATCATGTGCGTCGTAGGGATCCACCTGACGTTCTTGACCTTCACCTCGTCACGAATGGAAATCACGTCGATCACAATACGTTTCTCAGACAAACTCGGGGTGAGCTGGTGGAGGGCATCGTACAAAGACTTGCAGTCGGTAACGGTGATAACCTCGAAGATCGGTGGGTGTCGGCCAGCAGGCCGTCCGGTCAGCATCTCGGACAGGAACTTCGACAAGTACGACGCGTAGTCCACTCCCAGGTCCTGCGCGATAGCTTCCCCAGCCAGCGTAGATCTCACCACTCTCGGCGTTCTCTTGGACTTGTGAAACAAGAGAGTACATGACGTGGGTCCGGTGAGTATCACCTCGTCTGCCAGAAAGATGAGGGTGCCGATCTGGGTCTTCAATCCCGGAGCGTTCGCCCATGAGCTGTCTGCAAAACTCACGAAGCAGGCGCGGCTCAAATCGACGCGGACGATCAGGATGCCAGTCTGGGCTGTGCGGTGCGCGTACTCTACGTGCTTCATGGCCATCCGCAGGTCGTTCAGCTCGGGGTCGGTCCTCTGGACAAGGGAAACCGCGGCTGACAGGTCTGGACGTGTGTGTCCGGACAACCACTGGAGCGAACCGACAGCAGACTCCAGATCTTCGCGCTCCGAGCGCGTCAGCTTAGAAGAAGACCGAGTGCTGGACATAACTCCAACCTTCGTGACTGCAATCGCCTTAGTGTAGGCCGCTTGATGAACAAACAAACTTCCACTGTACGGACCTTGACGTAGGCGCTGGTACTCCTCGCCGAGGAAGACGAAGTTGTCCCACTGCCAGCCTCGCCATTTAATAGCCTTCTCGATCGGTATGAAGTCGAACTTGGGATGGTGTGCCGCAAGAGCATCGTCCACGTGCATACCCACTGCGCAAGCCAACTCGTTGTTCGGAAAAAACCACAAGAAGAGAGCTGAATCGAGGCTGTGGAGCTTGCCGCCCAGCGCCAGGAAGGTCGTCACCACGTGCTTGTACCACAGGTACGGCGCCGTCGACTGACCGTACAGGTTGCCAACCACCTCGTAGAGCGGAGCGGTGAAGACTCCGGCGGCTTGAACTATCGGGTCCTTGGGCGGAATCATGTAGATCGCCTCCTCGCGCTCACTCTGTGCGCCTCCCTGGAGAAAGGCGCTCTCCGCGTCTCCGGCCCCGACTCGCCAGTCATTCGAGACCGCGATCTGGCAGATCAGCTTCTTGCCGGCGTCGGTCAGCACCGGGGCGTTACGCGGCAACTTCTCCAGGTCGGGGTCGGAGAACCCCAGCAACACCGGGCGGGCCTTGGCCTTCAAAAAACAAAAAAAAAAAAAAAAAACTTCAAAAAAAAAAACAAAAAACTCAAAAAAACAACAAAAAAACCAAAAACAAAAACAAACAAAAAAAAAAAAAAAAAAAAAAAAAAAAAAAAAAAAAAAAAAACAAAAAAAACAGAACAAAAACCCCAAAAAAAAAAAATCAACAAAACAAAAAAAATCAACAAGCGGCGGAAGCCCCAAGTTCTTGTCCCGGTAGCACACGCGCGAGCGGATGCACCGTTTGCAACGATGAGGGTCACGACGAACTTGTTCGGCCTCCTCCTGCGAGCAGGCCCGAACGGACTTCCAGGTGTCCCAGTTCTGGCACTCCTTGCGCAAGGCCTTGACGTACTCCATGAACTGGTCCTCCGGGTACTCTGCGATCTCCCGCCAAGGGATTTCACGATCCAGTTGACGCTGCTCGCGTCTCGACAGGTTGTTCGAGTCCGTCGTGTCGCCCACCTGTGCTGTCGCACAGTCCACGTCCATCTCGCCGTCCCTGAGGTCGGAGAGCTCGTGGGAGGTCATGTACAGGCAGTTTGTCCAGTCGTCGTCCGGCTCGCTGTCGTCGATCGGGTCGTTCTCGAAGTTCTCGATGGGCAAGAGGTGCGCCTCGTAGGCCTCCTGGACCTCCGCCAGGCTCGAGAACACACGGGTCCTGAGCAAGACCGGCTCCTCGACTCCGTCCCAGCCATCCGGTGCGATGAACTCCATCTCGCCCGACTCGTTGGACACGAAGGCTGCTGGGCTCGGTGAGCCCGGTATGTTAGGAAGCTTTCCTGGTCGGGATTTCTTCTCCGGTGGTGGTGCGATAACCGTCGAAGGTGCCGAACCGCTCGATGGTGGTCGAGCTGCGGACGACTCGCGGGTATGATGTGCTGATCTCCTCGGCGTGGGCGTCGCAGAGCGCTCTCGTGCTCGGACTGGTCCAAACTGAGGCGGTGCTGGCCACGGAAAGGGCGCAACGGGCTCTGGAGCTTCGCCTTCGGCTCGACGCCGGGTACCGCTCTGGCCTGTCGGCGTCGGAGGCTCCGAGGCGTCGGCAAGTTGAGGAAGTTCAGCATCTGGCGCAGCTTCAGGGGCGTCGTCGGCTGACGCGCTCCTGAAGTTCTCTTTGGTAGCGTTGTCTCCCAGAGAGGCCTGCGCGGGCTCCTCCAGGATGGGCTCGAGCGGGGCTGCCGGAAGAGGTCCCGGCAGCACTCGTGCTTGCGGATCTTCTGGCTCGGGTTGTTGTTCAGGAGGGCCCTCAATGGTGATGTTCGAAGCGTCGCCCTGGCCGGCCTTCGCCAAGTCCTGCTCGGCCGTCTTGAGCTCCTTGAGGTCCTCCTCGGAAGGGGTCCAGCCCTCGAAACCGACGGCTGGGCGTATGTGTTCGCGGGCCACCTGTGCAGTGCGGTGCCCGATCTGCAACCAGGCAGACTCGCCCTCGCCGTAGCCGTTGGTGCCGGAATCCCAGAAACAGAAAATGCCTGGGCGATACCCTGCCACGGGCGTCTTGCCCCGTCGCTTGCGACCATGCTCGCCCCAGGCTGCCACGCGCTGTCCCGAGAGGAAGTCGTACTCCTTGCGGTTGACAGGCTGGCGGAGGATGGAGGTGCGCAGCGCCTCGTCGGCCTCCAGGTCGGCGATCGCCTTGAGCGCCTCAATGCGGCATCTCTCCCCGTAGGCCAGCATCTCATCCTGGGTGCAATTGTGCCAGAACTCGGCGGACGTGGTGTCGGCCAAGAGCTCGGTCGGAAGTGTGGGTACCCGTCCGAAGGCGGCGGCATAGGCGGTGCGGCCTGCTCGGCGCACTGACTGGTTTACGGCGTGGCTCGTCGAGATGATCGCGAGGTCCACGTGCTCTGGCATCGTCGGCAGGATGACGTCGATCACCTTCTCGAAGACTCGGCGCCAGGCGTAGTTGCCGGATTCGGCCAGGCCCAGCTGCCAGTGAGCTCCCGGCGGCACGCACCTCACGTCGATTCCCAACGTGTGGCAGTTGTCCAGGAACACGGCTTCGAAGGCACCGTCCCGGTCGACAACCAGAATCTGCGTGATCCCGAACGGGGTGAGCCAGCACGTCTGGAACTTCTCCCAGACGTCTCCTGGTTCGCGTGAAGCAATCCGACACACCACATGTAGTCTCGTAGCTTTGTCCACCAGTCCCAAGAGCGCGTGCGTCGTACCGTCGTGGGTCATGACGTAGAACAAGTCGCCCTTGACTAAGTCGTTGAACAGACCCACTCTTGGAATCTGTGACTCCCGCTGTCGCTGAGGCCGTTTGCGACGAAGGCGCGCCGGGCACCTCAGCGCTCTGGCGCACAGCAGCGCGGCCTGCGAGGCGCCTCTCTGAGCCAGGAACTGGAAGAACTCGCTGGGCACAGGATGCCCCAAGTTACAGTGCATACGAGCGACAAGCTGGCGAACTTCACGAGGACACTGCTCCTTTGTCACTCCAACAAAACGTATGCCAACCATGCCGCCGGACGCGTCAGGCATCCGAGCGATCGGGGCGTCCTGCAGGTCGTCGTCCACATCGGGCGGCAGGCTGTTGTTCGGCAGCATCGGGTCGTTCGGGCCCGGGGGAAGCGGCATTCGCTTCTCTATCTGTGACGTGTCAGGCTCCTGCGGGAGGGGCTCCTGCTTGGCATAGCCGAAGAAGAAAACGGCTAGGTCCGCTGGCGGCGACAAGGCCAACGTCGGGAAGGCCACGTCAACCAGGTCCTCGGCTTCGATGTGGTAATGGCCCTTCTCGTCCACGTAGCAGTGACCACGGTGAGACCACGGCTCCTTTTTGATAGGGAACCTCCTTTGTTTGGCTGTCTTCACGAGCTGGATCATCGTGAGGTCCCACGGGACGAGCTGGCTAATCTGTCTCCAGAGCGCGGATGACTTCGAAAAGTAATGCGTGGCCTTGTTCCCGCCTCGACTGGCGGAGCCGCCCACGATCTGTCGGACGCCCTGCATGACCGCCTCCCACCTGGTGGGGTCCTTCTCTGGCGAGGCGAACAGCACCTCGATGGGACCTGCGTGGTTGTAGGCGGCCTCCCACTCGGTAGCCGCGACCGGCATGTCGGCAAACCTGCTCGGATTCCTCTGGGCGGCGACCTGCTGGATCGCGTGGGGCATCGCGTGGGCCATCTCGTCGGTGTACTCGCCGCTGGCCTTTGTCCACTTGGAGTTCTCGATCTGATCGTGCAAGCGGCCCCCGGACTCCGGGCGAAGTCCTGGGCAGCGGCGGCTCAGAGCCGCAAGCACGGGCGGCGAGTTGGAGAACCAGCGATACGCCTTGCGAATCGGCAGGCCAGTCTTGCCTGTCTTCCCGCACTGGCACCCATGGCCAATAACGGTCTCGCCCAAGGGCAGGAGCGGGGCGAACTGGAGGTCCTTCCAGATCGCTGACGTCGGCGGGTTCTCGAACAAGAAGAACCGGCCATGCTTCACCTGGTACTCGATGGTCCACTTGATCAAGTCAATCAGCCGTCGATCCCGGGCACGAAGTCTCTCAAGCAGCTCGGGATGGTCGACGTAGTTCACATTGACGTTGTAGGAGCACCAGAGCGTGCAGGGGAAGCCTACGATCACGTAGAGTGGCTTGTCTTTCTGTATCTGATCTTTCCATCTCTGAGCACCTCGCGTAGTTGACAAGTCCCAGCCGTCCTCTATGTCGGCGCTCGGCGAGGCCCTCAGCTCAAAGTGCGAAGCTAATCGCGTAGGTCTTGCTGTCCCGGCGCAGCCCTCGATGAGGTCGGTGCCGCACGCCTGGCACTCGTTGTCCAGGTGCAGGTAGTCGGGCAACTCGGGAACGGGAATGTCCATGAAGGCCACGTCCGAACAACACCATTCCGCGTCTCGTAAATCGGCAGCTCGGCGATCGGCATCTTGACTCACGTTAATAAGCGTCTCGCAGGCTGCGGTCGTCTTCTTAGCAATGCCGAGAAGGCGCTTCCAGGCGCCTCTCTTCACCATCTCGGTCCCCGGCGCTGGGGAGGCTGGCGCGGAAGCTTGTCCCATCCCTGGTCCGTCTCCTCGCCCTCGGAGGTCCTGTCCAAGTTCTCGTCGTCCTCCTCGTCGGTCGGAACCGCCTGCTCCGAGGGTGACCTTGGCTCCGCCTTGGTCCGCGTACGACCCTGGCTCGAGCTCGCCGAAGACTTGACCGGGCGTTTCGGCATTATTGAAGCAGCTGGCCGAGAGCGCGAGGAGGAACCCAGTGACTTTGTCGAGGTAGGTACGCGAAGAGGATCTTCTTTGTCGTCCACGATCCACTTCCCGTTGACCGACTTCCACCGCCGGCCGCACTGGTCGCAGATCAGCCAGTACCCCTTGGCGTAGTACCTCCTCGTTGTCGGATGGGCGCACACGTCCCTCTTCTCGCACAGCTGTGAGTAGTTCTGGGCTTGATCCTCTGGTGCCGGCGGCGGTGGCAGCACGCTCTCCGGAACCTGTGCGGCTCCTCTCGCGATCGCCTTCACTGAGTCCGCCATCGGTGTCAGGTAGCCCATCTCGTGGCCCATCTGCGCGATCGTGCCCATCATCCGGTTCGACATCTCCATGTTCTGCCGGAACTGCTCGCGACTGCGACCGATGATGTGCGACAGGTGGTTCATGATCAGCTGCATCAGGTTCGTCCACGCGTTGATCGCCAGGTTCTGCCTCGTCAGCTGGACTGTGCGACGAGACGATCGGGCCTCCTGCGACTCCGACTTGACCGACTTCATTTACCGACAGACCGAGGATGCTCTCGAACACGGGCGTGGCGTCGGTCAGGTTACAGCCGTCTGGCACGGAGGGCAGGACTTCGCGAGGCTGAAGCAGCCCGCGGTGAGTATATGTAAGAGCACACAGTGCTGCGCGTGAAAACTGCATAGGCTGAGACTCGGCTTGAGCACAACTATCTCCGGAAACACAGGCTGGTGCCTCTGGGATCCACTGGGGCTCCGGGATGATGACGTCCGAGGGGGTGAACTTCCAGGCCTCGGGCCCCCTTGGGAACCCCACATCCTTCAACCAAGAGTCGACTCTCATAAGCAAGTGGCCATTCGGGGCAATCTTCAGGGGCGCGTCGCACAGGTTGATCTTGGTGAAATGAGCCCTTTTCCCCCCAGGTGTCCAGCTGGAGGCCCAAGAGCTTCCACATCGGTAACGATCCCAAGAAAGGCAACTTAGGGTTCACGTCCAAGACTGAGGCACGGCAAACCAGGGGCACCACATGTTCAAGACATATCGGGAAATACACCACAGATTTGCTCACCGCACGACTGACTCCAAACCGAAACCTCTCTTGCTCCTCAGCTCCCCAGAAACTCAATCCCAGGTAGGCGATATGTTCCAGAAACTTTCCCAAACACTCGTAGCCCACAACGTTGCGCTGGCAACCTGTGTCGATGACAATGTAGAAACCCTGGGAATCCTCGAGGAAGCAAACGTCCAAGGGCGTCCGGACACGCCAGATGACGTCGACCTGATGCGATGATTTTGTCCGCTTCTCGCCGCCTGAGCTCCGCGAGAATCCACGGAAAACTGACGCACTTCTGGCGCTGCCTGAAATCGAACGCGAGAGGCCCCCTTGTCGCTGGTGGCGACCCTGCTCTTGAAGGCGGCCACGCGCTGCTGCAGCTCGTCAGGCGAGAGGTGCGTGACTAGGGCCTCGTGCTCTACCGCATCGGCGGCGTGCTCCTCATCGTCTTCATCAGCGGGTTCGTCCTGATCAATCGAGGCATCATGAACGGCGCGAGCTCGATCGCGTTTATCCTTGTAGCCGGTCCTCGATGACGTCTGGCGAAACCCTGGCCTCTGAGATGCCGCCGGTGCTCTTGAATCTCCGGATCGATCTCCCGTAAACGTTCCACGAATGCTTCCTGAAAAAGACGTGCCGGCCGGCGGCGTCGCAGTGCCTCTCTGTGGCGGTGCTGGCGATGTTTGCGGCGACCTGCCGGGCGGCGCTGGGGGCGGCCGACCCGCAGGGGCGGCGGCACCACCGGAGGGCGCTGACCGCGGTGGCGGGCGTCGGTCTCCAGGCTTCGGCGGTGAGGACCTTCCGGTCCACCCGCGGCCCAAGGTCAGCTTCTTCAGCTTGTCGCTTGTGATGGTCAAAGCGTCCGCCACCTCCTGCATGACCTGGATGCTGTCAACCTCCTCGGCGTAAGCCTCATTTACTTCTGCTTGATCGGGGTCGTCTTCATTTTCGTTTTCCTCAGCCTCGTCTTCGGGAATAATGTCGGCCTCGCTGACGTGGGGCGGCTTCGGCGCTGGTCGAGGAGCTCGATTCTGTGGCTGTCGATCTCGTCCTTTGCCGCCTCCTTTATCGTGATCTCGACCAGCCGGCTTGCGTTCAGGAGCGGCCGCCTCACCGAGTCGCTTGCGTGCCATCCGTCGTGCTGGAGCAACCCAGTTCGGGGCGGTGGACGGCCACTGCACACTCATAGCCTGAACGAGGCGGTCGAAGTCGTACTCATTGCCCGTCGCGAGAAGGAGGTTGCGCCGAACCTCCGGCGACAAACATGAACTTCGCAACAACTTGAACGCACGAAATTGTCCTTGCTGAGCTGGAAGCTCTGCCCGCTTGAGCCGCATCTCGAGATCCTTGAAATGCGCGACGTACGCGGCCAGCAGCTCACCGGGCAGGCGCTCCACTTCTTCGTGCTCTTCCATGAGGTCTCCAACTTGTAGGATCTGCTGCTCGTCAAACACGGCGAGTGAGTTGGTCACCAGATCGATGCCATCTTGTGAATACAGACGGGTCCATTCCAAAGACTCGATCATCTCTGCGCCTTCGCCCGTGATGACGTCCGAAAGGTCCAGGGCCAGCTCGGCCATCGGCTTGTAGTGTCGCGCCCTGGCCTTCCACATGTGCACTTTCCGAACCCACTTCTGGTAGTACCTCGGCTGCTTGTAGATATTCTGAAACCGGGCCTCGAGTGGAGGCGGGGCCGGGCACGGTCCTCCGCGCCACTTCTTGCGATCACCACGGGTGCGTCGAAACTCCGCCGAGCTCGGTGGAATCTCCGACTCCTCGTAGTCGTCCTCGGCCCAGTCCTCTTCGGCCCACTCGTCGGCCCATTCCTCTTCGTAGGTCTCATCGTCGGGCGTAGCCGCTGCCGCAGCTCCATCTCGAGGGTGCTTGCCCTTGTATCGACGATTTCCGTACTTCTTCGGTGCGGCGGCACCGCGAGAACCAGCGGCAGCAGCAGGCCTCCGGTCAGCCATCGTGCGAGATGTAATATCCGTCGTGATCTGTCCGACTGCACGGGAGTGTCCGGGAAGAAACTGTCTGATGCCGAAAAGGTTCTCCCTGCGAGGGAGCTCGGAATACACGCTCCGCTGCCAATGCAACGCACACGCAGGCGCTGATAAGATGCGTGAATCTTTTATTCCAAGACCTTCTCGCTGCAAAAGATAAGTTATGATAGCTGGTAGCGTTAGCAAAAGGGGGCCCCCTCAGCCAATATGTTTACGGGCAGAGGGGTGAGAGCATGCAACAGCAACAGCAGGGACCAGCATTATCATATAAACAGAATGACTATTGCAGCACCAAGGTTCTCAGCAAAGAAGAATTTTACCAGTGGCTCTCTTTGGCGGTGCTCGCGACCACTTGTTCGCGCCCGCTGGCCAAACAAATGCCGCCAAACGAAGAAAGTCCAGGGACGGCTCGACAGGAACCCCTGACCTTCCCGCTCCCCCTGTATCTTCATCGTCGCCCCCCCCCCAGCCTTCTCCTGGTCCTACTGAGAGCCGCCTCGCTCAAAGATGACTGTCTCATGCATCCAGTGCACGGCCGCCAGCGAAGCCTCGCAACCATCGCAAACAGAATCTGAACTTCCGCCTGCTAAAATCCGCCGACCCTGTCGGTGTGTGTGAGGGGCTTCTCCGTTCGACTCGTCGTCTCCGTCCTCTCCGTTCTCCCCCTCCCAGGGCTCTCCTCCTCAAGCGCGCTATCCAAAACGAAATTAAACGACGTCGTAGTGGAGTCGAAGGGAAGCCCCTTCCCTTTGATCCCCCGCAGGGGGGGGGGGAAGGGGGAGGGGGGAGGGGGGGGGACCCGGGGCAGATACGACGCCCGCCGGGGCGCACTTTCCTCAAGCGGGCACGCACGGGATGCATTTCCTCCTCCTCCTGGTCCTCCTCCTCCTCCTCCTCCTCCTCCTGCTCCTCTCCTCCTTTTCTTCTTCCTCCTCCTCCTCCTCCTCCTCTTATTGTTCTTCTTCTTATTATTATTATTCTTCTTCTTATTCTTACTATTATTATTCGTGTTCTTCTTCTTATTCTTCTTGTTATTATGATTATTATTCTTATTATTATTAGTATGTTTCTTCTTATTCTTCGTCACCTTATTCTTCTTCTTCTTATTCTTATCATTATTATTCGTATTATCATCATTATCATTATTATTCGTTTTCTTCTTCGTAGTTGTCTTCTCATTCGTCTTCTTATTATTATTATTAATATTATTATTCTTATTATTATTAGTATTATTATTACGCTTCTTCTTCTTATTATTCTTCTTATTATTATTATTATTCTTATTCTTCTTCTTATTATTCGTATTAGTCTTATTATTATTATTTTTCTTATTCTTCTTCTTATTATTATTCTTATTATTATTATTATTAGTATTAGTAGTATCATTATTATTATTATTCGTATTATTATTATTAGTATTAGTATGTTCCTTGTTCTTCTTCTTCTTCTGCTTATTCTTCTTATTATGCTTCTGTGTCTTATTCCTCCTCCTCCTCCTCCTCCTCTCCTTCCTCCTTCTTCTTATTATGCTTCTGTGTCTTATTCCTCCTCCTCCTCCTCCTCCTCCTATCATTCTTCCTCTTCCTCCTCCTCCCTCCTACCTCCTCCTCCTCCTCAGCCTCCTCATCCTCGCCTCCTCCTCCTTCCTCACCCTTCATCCTCCTTCCTCCTTCCTCCTACCTCATCCTCCTACCTCCTCCCTCCTCCTCCTTCCTCCTTCCTAACACTCGCTTACTCCTCCTCCTCTCCGCTCCTCTCTTCTCCTCCTCTCCTCCTCCTCCTCCTCTCCTGCCTCCTTCCTCCTCCTCCTCCTCCTCCTCCTCATCCTCCTCCTCCTCCTCTCCTCCTCCTCCTCCTCCTCTCCTCCTCCTCCTCCTCCTCCTCCTCCTCCTCCTCCTCCTCCTCTCCTCCTCCTCCTTCCTCCCTCCTTCCTCCTCCTCCGCCTCCTCCTCCTTCCTCATCCTCCTTCCTTTCCCCCTCCCTCCTCCTCTCCTCCTCTTCCTCCCCTCCTACCTCCTTCCTCCCTCCTCCTGCTCCTCCTCCTCCTCTCCTCCTCTCTCCTCCTCATCATACCTCCTCCTCCTCCTCCTTCCCCCTCCCCCTCCCCCTCCCCCTTCCTCCTCCTTCCTCTCCCCTCTCCTTGCCTCTCACTCTCCTCCTCATCCTCCTCTCTTCCTCCTCCTCCGCCTCTTCACCATCACATCACCATATCACCATCATATTCATCATCCATCATTCTATTTCATTCTTCTCATTCATCATCATCTTCATCAGCATTTCTTCATTCAGCAATTTCATCATCCCCCATCATCTTATCATCATTCATCATCATCATCATCCATCCCCCTCTCCTCCTCTCTTCCTCCTCCTCCTCCTCCTCCTCCTTCTCCTCCTCCTCCTCCTCCTCCTCCTCCTCCCGCAGAGGCGTCCTGGGAGCGGGCCCCGAGTCAAAATACCCCCCCCCCCCTTAGGGCGTATTTTCCTCGAGCGGGCACGCCCGAGACGCATTTTTCCTCTTCCGGGAGCACGTCCCAAGTCAGAATATCACACTCCCGGGGCGCACTTTCTTCGAGCGGTCACACAAAGGATGCACTTCCTCTTCCTCCTCCTCCTCCTCCACCTCCTCCTGCTCCTCCTCCTTCTCGTCCTCCTCCTCCTCCTCCTGCTCCTCCTCCTCTCCCTCCTACTCCTCCTCCTCCTTCCTCCTCCTCTCCTCCTTCCTCCTCATCCTCATCCTCGTCCTCCTCCTCCCCCTCCTCTCCCCTCCTCCTCCTCCTCCTCCTCCTCCTCCTCCTCCTCCTCCGTTAAGTGAGATACGCGTGCACTCAACGGAGAGGGGGTGGGGGGAGGAGAGGAAGGAGACAGGGACGAGGGGAGGAAATTTGACTCATGGCAGCGTGGCGACGCGCACCTCCGCCCGGGCGTGGACCCTGACGGCCCACGCCCGGCGCGTGCGCGTGGGCCCTGACGGCCCACGCGCTCACGCTCTGGCACGCCTGCGGCCGCGCGGCCCAGGCGTCAGGGAGCAAAGCGGGGTGGGTGGGCACCCGCGCGTCGGCCTGAGCCGAACGTTACGGACCCAAAATGGCGACCTGAGCCCACACCCCCTCCCACTTAACCTGCAGTCTACAAACCTATCAGACTATACAAGTTAAGTGAGATACGCGTGCACTCAACGGAGAGGGGGGAGGAGGAGGAGAGGAAGGAGACAGGGACGAGGGGAGGATATTTGACTCACGGCAGCGTGGCGACGCGCACCTCCGCCCGGGCGTGGACCCTGACGGCCCACGCCCGGCGCGTGCGCGTGGGCCCTGACGGCCCACGCGCTCGCGCTCTGGCACGCCTGCGGCCGCACAGCCACGAGAAAGAAAGAGCGCAGCAGCGCGCGCGGGAACGCCCAGCCAGAGGCACGAGGGCGGAACCCGAGGCCCGGCGAGCCTCGCGCGCGCGGCCACTAGCCTGCATCCTTGAGGCCTTCCGCGCCCCGCGCGCCCAGAGCGCGGGCGCGGCGCGTGCGCGAAGCGCGCAAAGTAAAGAAAGAGAGAACGAAGCGGCGCGATGACGCGCCGGGCGCAGAGCGCAAGTGGGGCCCCGCCCGCGCGGGGCGCAGGAAGAAGGGGGCCGCGCGGCAACGCGACGTGCGTGCCACGCCCAAAACTCAACCTCTCACTCACGGGCCTGGCACCGCGTGGCGGTCCGCCACACAGCGGTCCGCTGCCTGCCGCCCGCAGCCGCGGCACCGCGGGCGCTGGCCTGTGGGGTGGGTGCCACGCCTAAATGGCTGGCGCGCCCCCCTGGCGGCCACGGCCCTCGTCGCCGCTGAGGTTCCCGTCGCGACCGCTGCGGCTGCGGGGGCTGCCTCCATCGCCGCCCCTCTCGCGGCGGCCTGCGCTGCCCGAGGCGCGGCTGCCCGCACCGCCCCTGGCGCGCTCGCTCGGGGCGCGGCTGCCCTGGTCGCCCTTGGGGTAGCCGCCCTTGCCGCCCTTGTTGCCCTTGCCGCGGCCCTTGGCGCCCTTGGCAGTCGTGCCGGCGTGTTTGCCCTTGCACTCGGCGCCCTTGCCGCTCTTATCGCCCGAGCCCTGGCCGCGCCAGGCTGGGGCCCCCCCCCCGCCGGCGGCGGCCTCGGCTGCGGCAGCCGCAGCGCGCCTCCTCTTCTTCTCCTGCTCGTACCAGCCGCCTCGGGGAGCGCGAAGCTGCCCGGCGTGCTTCCCGGTCTTACGCCGCGCGCGGCCGGGGGGGGCATCGCCGCGGTGCGCCCACGCTGGGCCCCTCGCCAGGCCCACGCTGGGCGACCTCTCGCGCCTGGGCCAGCTGAGGTCGCCCGGCGGGCGGCCCCCCTCGGCGCCCGCGCTCGCTGCCCCCGCGCTGGGGAGCCCCCCGCGGCCGGAGCTGGGGCCCGGCGCCTCCCGCTCGGCGTGGTCGCTCTGCCGGGCCTTCTCCACCAGCGTCTTGGGCTTGCGTGGCCGACGCGGCAGGCCTCGCAGTAGCTCACGTCGCACCCCTCGCAGTGCCACCGCAGGGCTCCGCTGTTAGCTCCGCCCGCGGGGCGCAGCTACAGCCCCACCCGTCGCCCGGGTCGAAGGAGCTCCAGCGCATCCTACGGGCGCACGTCGGGCAGGCAGGCGGCTGGACGGTCGGGCCGCCCCCCCGTCGCTGCCTGGGCCCGGGCCACGCGGCCGGCTCGCCCGCTCCGCGACCACCGTGCATGGGTCCGTCTTGTAGAACCTGTGCCCCGACCGCATGCATTCCCGCGCGCGCTGCATCCGCGCGGCGCTGGAACTCCACGAGCACGCAGGGCTCCCTCTTGTGGCGGTGGTCGCACAGGAAGGCGATGTGCTTGACGACTCCGAAGGGACCACCACCTGCCTGACCACCTCGGCGTCGACCTCGTGCGGCACCCGCTCGATGCGGATGATGGCCTCGCCCCCGTCGTGCTGGTTGCTGGGCTGCTGCTGGGCGCTCGGGCGCTGCTCCTCCTTGCGCCTGCGGCGGCTCCTCGAGCGCGGCCGGCGCTGGGGCGGACTGCCCCGCGAGCCTGGGGCCGCCGGCTCTTCCACCTCCGTCTTCGTCGATGGCCCTCGGTGGAGCGCCCCCGCTCTTAGGCTTCAGGACGGTCTCCTTCTTCACGACGACGGCCCTCGGTGGAGCGCCCCCAGTCTTGGGCTTCAGGGCGGCCTCCTCTGCGCGCGTCCGATCGCGTGGGCGCGAGCGCGGACGCGCCTCGCGCTCGCGGTCGCGGCGCGGGGTGCGCGAGGGGGTCCGGAGGACCCGCTCGCGCCTGCGAACCTCCTCGGCGAGGCGCCTCTGCTCCGGGGAGCGTGGGGTGCGAGGGCGCTCCGCCGGGGCGCCCTTGCTCCGGCGCCGCGCTGCAGCCTGGATGGCCGCTCGCGCCAACGCAGCGGTCACGTCGTCCTCGCCCGTGTCGACCACGGGTGCCGGCGCAGGGCCCGCGTCGCCCCTGCTCGAGGCGTCCTCCACGTCGGTGAGTCCGCCGACCGCCTCCGCGTCGACCGTGCGCATCATGTCGAGCAGCCCCTTGTTGTTATTGCAGAGCTCGCGGAGCCCTGGCATGGGCTGCCCCTGGAACTGAGCCAGGGCGAGCGCCAGCTTGGCCGCCTGGCGCTGGACCTTGACGTTCGGCCCCGAGCCCACTCCCCAGGCGCCGTGCTTGCCGTCGACGAGCACCAGCAGGGCGTGGTCCTCGCTCGCCCCCGCGACCAGGCACGCCGCTGCGATGCAAGGGGCGGCCTCGTGGTCGCGGTTGACCACCTCGACGATGTCCTCGCTGTCCAGCTCGTCCACCACCGTGTACAGGATGTTGTGGGCGGCACTCCGGAGCTCGTCCGACAGCGCGGGCCCCGAGACGACGAGGCCGAGCGGGTTCACCGCCGTGATGCTGTAGTCGCGGCGCCGCGCCTGGCTGTGGTCAGGAGCCACTAAGCCCACCAGGAACCCCATGAGCCCGAGCGGGCGCGGGCGCGCTGCTGGCGCGCGGGGCGGATGCGCGGCCAGCTCGCGGGGCCGGGGCGCGCGCGCTGCTGGCGCGCCTCGCCCTGGAGTCGGAGACGGCCGCGGATGAGAGGACCAGGGGGAGGTGGGCGTGCCTGGGGCAGTCGAGGGCGGAGGCGACGGGGGGTTCGAGGACGAGAGGTCCACCGGGATGCCCCCGCAGCGCGAAGCCCCCGCCCCGAACCGATCACCTGGAAGACCAGCTTGCTGCATCCCACTACGCCCGCTAGCTCCCCGCCCCGGCTCGTGTCTCACTTGCCCCTCATCCTCCTCCTCCTCCTCCATTTTTGCCCCCGCTCTCGCCGACGGGCGTGTCCGCGGAGGTCGCCCGGGCGCCCAGGCCAGGCGCTCCGAGGGCCTCAGGTCGCTCCCGAAAAGGGCCTGACCGCCTCCGACCGGACGGTCGGGGCGGGTACCAGCCAACTCGCCATCACCTCCGTGGGCGTCCGGTGCCAATAGGGCGTGTCCCTCCGCCATGCCTCGGGCGAACGGTGCCTGGCGCCGGTGGTCCTCCCAGAGGTATCCGTGGAAGGCGCCCGTGGACCACCTCCCAAACCTCTTGACCGCCTCTAGATCGCGACAGGCGCGGTATAACGCCGTCGCGCCTCCGATGCGCAGGGAGTGGGACCCTATCTGGCCCGCGTCCACGCCACAGGCTGCGGCCGCGAGCTGGAGGAGCCCCTGCACCTGCTCCCGCATAATCGGGTGGCCATCGGGCCTACGGAACAGGGGGGGCTCCGCCTCGGTCCCTTGACCGAACCGGTCCGGCAGCTCCCTCTGGAGCCCGGCCAGCGCGTCCACGACGCACAAGTCCACCACCGAACGGAAGTGGCTGCGCACGCAGCCCGCGTTAAACTGGTCCGTCTTGGACGAGGTGATCGTCAGCACTACCTCGCCGCAGTCGCCGAGCCAAGCGCTGGGGGTACCCCCGCGCAGGCCCTGCACGTCCTGCCCACGCACCACCCGCCCCATGCTCCAGGAGCGGTCCTCTTGGACCAAGTACTCCGACGCACGGAGCATGAAGAAGTACCCGGTCATGAGCGCCGCCCATAGCATGGTCGCCTCTCGGCGGGTGGCCGTCCCATGGGCGAACAAATATTCGCGGAGCCACCGCGACATGCGGGGGGTGGCTGGCAGCTTCCGCATTGCCCTTCCGCCCCAGCGGCGGAGTCCCTCGATCGTGGTCCAGAGCCGCCACCGGTCCGAGGTCACGTCGCCGAAACCCGCCAGGGTGTGGGCGTAGCGACTGGCGAACAGGCGCTGGCGGATGGTCGTGGCCCGCCTCTTCATCACCTTGTATACAGGTACACGACATATCGGATGAGGTCGTCCTCGTCCGCGAGGCGCCCCGCGTCTCCCCCTGGAGGTGCGGGCTGCGCCCTCGGAGCCTCCGCCAGAGTACCCAATTGCGCCACCCGGCGCTGTAGTTGGCGCGCGCCCCCTCGGCGAGCTTAGCCAGCATCGCCTCGGTGGCGGTCGCGTCTATAGCTCGCGGGGGTCGGCAAGCTCACCTCGGACCCCCTTCGGGGCGCCTCCACCGGCGCAACGCCACGCCGCGGGCTTCACCAACGCCGGGGCAGGGGCACTCCGGGCGCGCCGGCGCGCCTTGCGCGGTGGGCGCGTCCCGCCTCCTGCTTCATCCTTGGCTCTCGGCCTGGGCGTCCCCGAGTCCTCCAGGGCTGGGCGCCCTGTCCTCGCTCCCCGGGCGCCCTGTCCTCCCCCGCCGGGGTGGCCCGAGCGGTGGCAGGAGGGTCGAGCTGATCCGCCAGTTGAGCGGCGTCGTCCGTCGCCTTCCCCGCCTCCAGCGCGACCCTGAATGGCCCGCTTGGGCGGTCGGGGATCTGAAGCCAGGCCCTCAGCCACAACTTTACCATCTCGTCGTTCGCAGGTCGGTCGTAGTCGGGCCCGACGCCGGCGCGCGCCCCGGGCGCCTCGTCTACGCTCGCCACCTCTACGGCCTGCCTCAGCATCCGCTCCGCCCACTGAATCACCCAACGCGCCGTGCGGCGCGGCAGGGCGCGGGCGGCCAGTCGCATGCGCTCCGCGATCGGCATGCCTCCCAGGCCCAGAGCATCCCACAGCTCCGCCGCGCCCCCCTGCGCGCACCAGATTTCCTTCGGGTGCAGGGCCCGCGCGGTCCAGCCCGCCTCCGGCCCCTCAAGGACCAAGGTATTCGCATAGCCCTTCAACGGGTCGGGCTTCGCCCGAGCCGCGTGGCAAGGCCCGCGCGGGTCATGGACCACCGCGCGCCGGGCCCGCCCGCCCCCCGTCGGCTGCCACGTGCCGCGCGGCCAGGGCATCATGCGATCCCCATTCGTCGAGATCCGGGGGTCCACGGGCAGTGTTCCCTCGCTAAGGTTCAGGCGGAGCTCGTCCAGCGTCGGCCGGCCCGCCTCTCTCCAGAGCTGGCAGAGGCCGCGCGGCTCCAAGCAGGGCTGGCCCAGGGGGGGGTGGGACCCGGAACCCGGGCCCGCTCCCCACATCCCCAAACCTGGACCGCCCGCGCGCGCGCCGTGACATCGCCTAAGTGCGTGCATAGGAGACGCGTCTCGGGGGACAGGGCCACATAGCCAAGGCGCCGCAAGCGAGCACCCAGCCGCGCTGCAGCGTACTTGACAGGGATGTCGAGTAGCACGCCCAGCGGCCGGACTGCAGTCAGCAGGCGCTCGAGGCCAGCTGCCTCGCGTCCGCCGGGGTCCTCCGACAGTGACGCGCACACCCAGCGAACTGGCGGGGCCCCCGCGGAATCCTTGTGCTGGTGGCCGCCGTCCGGCTCCCATCGGTCACCGGCGTCCCAGGGTGTCAGCTGTGCCGACCCGCCGAGGCTCTCCCAGGCCTCCCCGAAGGGGGGCCACGCGGTTCCTACCTCCACCAGCCGCGCCCCGTCGACCTGCAAGGGCGCGTAGCGTGGCAGGGCCTCCCGGGCCCCCTTGACTTGGAGCGCGGCCGCGCGCCGGGGGCCGTCGCCCCCCGGCATCCGCAGCTCGCGCTGGGCGGCCTCCTGCACCAGCTCGCCCCACGGGGCTGCCGGTGAGAGCTCGGACCAGCCCGCCTCTGCCATCCGCTGGCGTACCTCCGCCACCGTGGCTCGAGTCACGAAGTCGGCCAACTCGTTGTGGTAAGTTCGCAAGTAGAGTCCGCCCACAACCCGGAACTTGCACCGTAGCTCCAGCATGGCCAGGACGCGGAGCAGGCGGCGTGCCACCGCGTTCCGTGCACGGCGGCGTCGCAGCCAGCGAATGACATTACTGTTGTCCGTGACGTACGGCAGGAGAAGCTGGAACCAATCCGGCCCTTTCTCCGCCGCGAGGGCTATCAGGCAGAGGAGCTCGACCACCGCGATGATCCCCCCCTCTCCCTGCCATGTGACCCCAGGGGCGGAGCGGAGCGTCTCCAGGTAGGGAGCCGCCTCCGCCACGATATATTCGCGCGAGGTCCAATCCAGTGCGCCGATCCGGTCCAGGGCGGCGTCGCCTCCCAGCCAGCGTAGCCTCCCGAGCGCCCCTGGGAGGGCGAGGGCCTCGCGAAGGCCTAGCAGACCTTCGAATGAGGTCTCGAAGTTACCTTCGACAGGCATCTCGAAGCAGACGCGCAGCCAGTCCAAGGTCTGGTGCCAATCATCCCACGCAGCCTCCACCTGCTCAGGGTCGCCCGGCGGCTGGACGCAAGCCTGGCCTGGGTCCCCCGACAGCATCCGATGAAAAGCTGGGAGCTCCAGGCTCAACGCGGGCGCTGCGCAAGTGCAGAACTGGCCAAGCCCACTTAGCTCCCTCGCGGTTCGCAGCCGAACCATGCGGCAGCCGAAGCCCAGCTCCGGCTCGGCCAAGAGGAAGCGCATCTTCGTGGCCTTGGGCTCCGGGGGTCCCACCCGCTCGCGCTCGAAGTCCATGCTGAGCCCCCAGATGATCTGAGTAGTAGGATGCTCCCCCTCGGCATCCCGTTTGCTGACGCTCACCGTCTCGGGCCCGAATACCTCCCGGATGGAGGCGTCCAGTGCGTCGCAGGCCATCCACGGCCGGACCCCGATGTCGGGCTCCACCGCCACCGGGTCGCCCACAGGCCACTCCGAGTGGAAGTGGGTAGCATCGTGCCAGTGCGGCTCGCCAGGCCGATAGCTCTCGTGGAGCTCGCGGGCCGCCAGGGCGAGCATCACGTAGTTGCCCGGGGCGCTGGTCCACCCGGACACCATGGCAACCTAAAGGATCGGCGTGGTTAATAAGTGTTACCGTGAGTTATAACCATGGTATAACTATGTTATAAGTCTGTTATAAGTAAGTATAAGTTGATATAACTAGGTTATGAACTTACTAACTTCGCTAACTTGGTCCCCCTATTTAAGCATAGCTCCGCGGAATTAGAAAAGTTAGCTAGCTAACTTTTAACATATGTTGGAAAAAAACGATGACGTGTAGGCTGGTGTCCCTGGTGTTTAGGCTTTTTTTTTTCAATGTTGCTATTCGTTTTTCGGCATGGCGTTGCTAGAATGTTGCCTGACTCCCCCCATGCGAGTGCGATCGGTGCAATTCATTCGCGAATTTCGAAGGGTGCTATTGCAAGATTGCAATGTTCATTTGCATATATATATATATATATGTATGCATGCACCGTATAGGCCTTTGGCTCAACAGAGGTGGTTTCCGCGCGAGGCGTCATGACCTCCAAGCGTGAACTGAACATACAGAATGTCGTTGGGGAGACGCATGCAATCAAGGCTGCGCATGAGCAGCCAGACGCCCCCGTTGTTTCTTTGTTCGAAGAGGTATGCGCCATAGCGCAGCGGCCTGGCATCGATTGCATCAGGATGGAGAGGATGCATAGCAAATACATGTTCGTGTGCATGGAAAACAGGTATGGGGATGGGGTTGTCCCGAGCGATGTGCTAGATCTTATCGTAAAAATATTCAGGAACAGTTTCAAGAACTCGGCCCTTCAAAATCCAGTGCGCATGGAATTGCAAACAGGCTCGGCGGAATATGAGAAGGTCAAAGCGTTCAACGATAAGATAATGAAAGATTCTGCTGGTCAAATGCCTTTTTATGAATGCGAAGCTAAATTCGCAAGCTACACGTGTGGACATACGAGCATGGGGTTGCGTCGTTTATATGCAGAAGTTTCCGCGTCGCAGAAAGATCCAGAACGATTCGACAGGATTTCGCAAGATGGGTTTCTTTCAATGAAGAAGTTGAGGGAAGCGCAGCCCGACTACGCAAAGGCTTGCGATGAGGGCATTGAATGGAAGGTCTTTGGGTCTGAATTTGTCAAAGCGTTCCCTTGGAATTAAACCTTGCCCAGGAAGCAGGCAATGCGGGGCAACAGATCGCGCGCTGCGAGTCCCGATGGAGCCTGAAGTTCAAGATCGCATCCATTGCGAACCGCATGGCTAACCAAGGAGGCAAGATCGATTGGCCGAGGGCCATTCAAGAGGCGACTCGCGCGGGTTCCCTCTTCCCTGGGAAATCGACGGATTGGTAACGCATGCGAAAGAGATGTCGGGTGGTCTGGGCGAGCCAATTTTCCTCAGCGGGTTGCGGGACTTCCCACGGCAATTAACTGCCCAGTGCGTGGTCACAGGCGCCATGGCGAAGACCTCGCCGAAGTGAAGATCAAAAACGAGGGGGCTGCAGCGACATTCAAACTCGCATGCATGAAAGCCATGACGGCCGCGAGTGGCAAGTACGCCAGGGACGGCCATCAGATGCTCTCAAGGCCAGGTGACGTGTTCGCGCCGTCTGGTGACAAGAAGGCTACACTTGCTCTGCATGCGGATGAGTTCTTGCAGACGGTGCGAGAAATCGCAAAACAAACCAAGGCGTTACGCCAGACACGCTCGCATACGGCACCATCGTCGGGTTGACTGATGTTCGCGTCGTGCAATTCGTATTCAACAAACCAGATGAACGATTGGGCAGCGCCAAAACGTTGCCAGATATTGGCGCCAGCTTCTGCGTTGGCAACGCATGTGGGCAAACCAGTGGAAAGCCCATGGGGAGTCAAGGCCGCCCCTGCAGCAGCGCCCAAAACGGCTACAAGCTAGGGTGTGAAGGAGCATACGGCGACAGGCGCATGGTCCAACCAGGCAGATAAGTTGTCGGAGAGAGGCTGCGTGTCGAAAGCGAAGCTCTGTTTGGCGAAGGGTGACGACAGGGGCAGCGTGTTCGAGTTCGTTGGGGTCGATGCGAAGGGTGTGAAGTTGATGATCGGGAGTAAGACAGTGGTTGAGAGCATTGACGAGATGCTAAACGGGAAAAACGTCTTGAGCACGACTAAGGACAGCTAGGGCAACATGCGATCTCGTCGCAATCCGACCTTCAATTATTTTGACGACGCCTCTATATATATATACACACCCGTCCTCTATTGCATCTGTCTATCCATCTCTAGACATATATCATTCTCCCCATCCCTCTATCGTTCCCCCTCTCGCTCTCTGTCTATGTGTCCCCCGCTCTATGTATTTTTAACAATCCATTCGTCCATCCAATGCTATGCCTCTCGCATGCCCCCTCTTCCTTCCCAGGAAATAATCGAAAAGTTTGCTGACCACGGCCCCATTATGAGCGCCGGCTGGCAGTGGTCAATTGAGGAGGCGAAAATCAGTATCGCCTTGGACGACATGTACGCCCAGCATTCAGATTGCTTGAAAGGCACCACTGGCGTAACATCGCTTGTTAAGTATCGGTCTATCACTACCACGCGCGCATTCAAAGCAGGAGAGATAGTGCTTGTCCCACCCACTGCGAGCATCGTCATGCAGAAATCCAACGAAAACTCACCAAACCGGAGCGTGTTTGCGAAGTCGCACAAGGACCTCAAAGGCACCATTTTCAACATCGTGTTGCTCCCCACTGGCGGCATGAAGATGCCCAAGGTGCAGGCGATTACGGGTGCAGGGGGGCTGGCAAAGGCCCCTGGCTCCTTAGTCATTCCATGTTGGTTCGTGCAAGAGTCGGCCCCCGAACGCAATGCAAACATGAAGGTCGTGACCATGAGGTCCGATGTGATACCGTCTGCGTCTGCGCAGGTGCTGACCAACAAAAGCGACGTAGCGAAGGGAGACGCGCTGATCGCACCGCTGGCATCGCTTATGCCAAAGCGCAAGGCCGAGGATGCGCCTGCGCCCGCAATGAAGAAGTCTAGGAAGTGACGATGTATGCATACATCTACGCAGTACTTATAAACACGCGTTCGATTGCAATATGGCCATTTGCAAAACGTCGCTCCACCCTCCCATGTCGGCAAACGCAGTGCCATGAGTTATCGCTCACATACCGCATGGACGTCGGCAATCGTTGCCTTGTCCGTAGGCGTTTCCGCTCGAGCTTTGGTTTGCAATCATGCCCGTGACTGTGCAAATGCGCACTGTCATCGAGGGGGGCGCATTGGAAGACCCATAGGCCCCCAGACAGATTATCCAAGCGGCTGGGTCGCTATTCGTGGAGCTGTCGAAGAGCGATCGCAAGCTTCAGAACTTCATCGGGGCCCCGAACCCCACAAAGTCAAACGCCCCCCTAGCGCACAACGCTTTCTTTGGTGATCTGATGAAGATGAGGAACGCCGCATGTGTCGATGCGATCTGGCAACGCATGAAAGAGACAGACCCGTTGCTTCAGGACGGTGCCGATAAGGCCTCGATCGTCAAGATCAATCGGGGTATACTCGATGCATCTCTGATGCCAGAGACCGTGACTGCGTCGTTCCCAGCGGTGGAGTGCACGCACAGCGGCCAGCACTTAAAGAACGATGCTATCCCGTTGGCGTTTCTGTTCGAGTTAAAGGCGTGCAATAAGGTCTCGATCGAGTGTGTACCTGCTGCTGTGGAGAACGTGCGCGTTGCAGCGGTGGCTGCAGCGATCGACACGCATGACCGAGAGAAGCGAGCCAGGTCCACGTCTGGCGTCACTGGCGTTTGCGACAAGCGTCGCAAGACATTGTTCATGACGATACGTGGTACAGACGACATGCCGCAACGGGTGCAATCTAAAGCCGATGATTGGGAACCAGTATACATTGCTCAAGCTGCACAAAGTCTTCGGGACAACATCACACCTGCCACCGAGGGGAACGATATGGTTGACGATGATGATGGCGACGGTTCGCCTGCTGACCAACCTGGCGAAGATTCGCCTACGCGCGGCGTCGATCCAGAGAACGCGGCCGAGTGATCGCGACTAGCACGCGCTCGCTCGCTCACCGTCTGACTCCCATCTCATCCCCATCCCCCTCCCTTTTCTATATCGCTCCTCGAGCATCAGCCCGAACTATCAGATTCTGGAGTGCCAGAATCGTGCACCATCACGTCTGAGTCAGAAGCGCCAGTGACCTTGCCCGCGACAACGCTCACGATGCTGCCGTCCGAACTCTTGTCACTGCGGGCGTCGATGCCCTTGTCACTGTCCTTGCCACAGTCGCAGGCGCCGCCCTTGCCACCGTCGTAGTCGCTGCCTCCACCGTCGTAGTAGCCCGTGTCGCTGCCCGCGGGCGTGTCACCGTCGTGGGTGCTGCAGCCCTTGCCGCCGTCGTAGTAGCCATTGACGCCGTCGTGGTAGCCCTTGCCGCCGTCGTGGTAGCCCTTGTCGCCGTCGAGGCAGCCCGTGTCGCCGTCGTATCCGCTGCCCTTGTCACCGTCATAGTTGCCGCCCTGCACACTTTTATTCTTGTTCCACTCGATGTGCTTCGTCTGCTGCCGTCGTAGCCATTGCTGGTCGCTGCCCTTGCCGCCGTCGTAGTAGCCCGTGCTGCCCTTGCCATAGTCGTAGTAGCCATCGCTGCCCTTGCCACCGTCGTAGTAGCCATTGCTGCCCTTGCCGCTGTCGTGCTTGCCGCTGTCGTAGTAGCCACTGCTGCCCTTGCCATAGTCGTAGCCATCGAAGCCCTTGCCGCCGTCGTAGTAGCCCTTGCCGCTGTCGTAGTAGCCGTCGCCGCTGCCCTTGCCACCGTCGTAGTAGCCAATGTCGCTGCCCTTGCCGCCGTCGTGGTAGTAGTCATCGCCCTTGTGGTCGCTGCCCTTGCCACCGCTGTGGTAGTAGTCATCGCCCTTGTGACCGCTGCTGTCGCCACTGCCCTTGTGGTCGTCGTCACCGCCCTTGTGGCCGCTGCAGCCGCTGTGCATCTCCAGCTTCAGCCTCTTCGTCTCGCGCTCTGCGTCGCCTGCGCGTTGGCACTGGCGCTTCAACTCCTTATGGGGGGTATGTGCTACGAACCCTATCCATCCACCCCTTCTCATCCCCTCCCTTCCCCTTTCTCGTTCCAAGCTCCTCGTTCAGCTCGGCGAACGCCGCCGAAATCGCTGACCTCGCGATGGCATCGGGGATCCTCTCGTCGAACGCGGTGCCATCACCGCGGCTCGCGAGATGGTCCTCGAGGGACCTTGGGATCCATGGCATATGGATGTCCCCCGATGGGCCCTGGGAGGGCCGCTGGGGGGACGTGGCCCTGCATGGGGCCTCGGAATTGAGCACAAACGGCGGTAAACCCCTCAGTCGTCGCCGTCGTCGTCGTCGTCGTCGTCGGCGTCCGTCGTCGGCGTCCGTCGTCGGCGTCCGTCGCCCGTCGCCCGTCGTCTGCCGCCGGCCGCCCCTAGTGTTTCACTTTTGTATTAGAGGGTGCATGCAGCTAGTGTAGCAACACGCACGCGTTGCGGTACACCGCATGGGATTGCACGGCGCAGAAAAAAAGGACAGTACACGCATGTTGCATACGATTGCATCGACCATCCTCAGCAGCCTCACCTCCATATCCTCATCCGTTGCCACTTTTCAGGCCCAAGCGTTTGGGCCTTCGCGCCAGTGCGGCGCTGCGCCGCGCGCAGCCCCACCAGCGCAACCAGCAGCGCACCACGCGCAGCAGCACCCGCGCAACCAGCATCGCACCACGCGCAGCAGCACCAGCGCCATGGACGAAGCTGCGGTGGCGCTCCTCCTGGACGCGGCGGAGGACCTCAACCGCCGCCGCCGCGGCTGCGGTGCTGCCGAGCCGCAGCCAGCGCTGCGGCCGCCAACGCCACCGCCGCCGCTGAAGCCGAAGTCGAAGTTCGGGCCGCGGCAGCCTGCGATCCCGCCTGAGGCGAAGCACTACGGGCCGCGGCCGCCGCCGACCGCCCCGCCGCCGAGCACGCGAGGCAGTGCGCGGCGGACCAGCTGCTCGACATGTTCGACATGGCGCCCGCGATGAGCCCGAGCATGAACCAGATGCACGGCCTGCAGCACTTCGTTCAAGACGACGACGATTACGGCGACATGGGCTACCACGACGGTGGCAAGGGCAGCGCGCACGACGGTGGCAAGGGCAGCGGCTACGACAGTGGCAAGGGCAGCGACATGGGCTACTACAGCGGTGGCAAGGACAGCGCCTACGACGGCGGCGGGGGCAGCGGCACGGGCTACTACTATGGTGGCAAGGGCGGCGCCTATGACGGTGGCAGGGGCACCGGTGGCAAGGGCAGCGATATGGGCTACTACATCGGCGGCAAGGACAGCGCCTACGACGGTGGCAAGGGCCGCGACTACGACGGTGATGGGCCACAGCCGAAGAAGCGCCCATGCAAGCGCTATGGCTACTACGAGCGCGAGGGCGACGACCACTACTACCACAGCGGTGGCAAGGGCGATGACTACTACCACAGCGGTGGCAAGCACGATGGCTACTACCACAGCGGTGGCAAGCACGGTGGCAAGCACGACAGCAGCAGCTACTACGGCAAGCGTGGCCGCTACTACGGCAGCAGCTACTACGGCAGCAGCCAGAACGACGTCGGCTACCACGACAGCGGCCACGACGGCGACAGGGGCAACGACCACAAGGGCTACTACGACGGTGGCAAGGGCAGCGGCCACAAGGGCTACTACGATGGTGGCAAGGGCAGCGGCCACAAGGGCGGCGACGACGACTACTACGTCCCGCGGCCGCGCGGTGGCCAGCACATCCGCCTCGCCAAGGGCCTGGCGGTGAAAGAGCTGGTCGAGGGCTCCGATGGCTACGACTATCAGCAGATGAAGTACATCGAGTGGAACAAGAGGCTCCACGCGCACGTGTGGAGGGAGGCCCAGCGCGCGTGGCGCGATGCCAACCTGTCGTAGGACAGTGGCTACCGCGACGGTGGCAAGGGCCGCGTCGGTGGCTACTACAGCTGTGGCCACGGGCTGACACGACGGCGGCAAGGGCTGCCGCGACTGGCGGCAAGGGCTGCCACGACCAAGGGCTGCCACGACGGCGGCCAAGGGCTGCAGCGACAGGCGGCTTTGGGCTGCCACGACGGCGGCCAAGGGCTACAGCTAAGGTTACGGCAGCTCATCGCTAATTCTAGGCTCGCGCGCTGCCTCCAGATCCCCCCGCAATCGCGACTGCGAGAGCAGTTTGCCCCCTCCCCTCCTTCTGAAGCGATCAGAGGCTCAGTTGTCGTATATGAGTTTCTCACATACGACAGCGCTGTCGCATATGAGAAACTCAAATGCGACAAACTCGGTGTGATAGTGTTGACGACAGCGCTGTCGTATATGAAAAACTCATACGGCAAAGTTGTCGTATATGGGTTTCTCATATACGACAGCGGGGTGGTCGGATCACAGTTTCCTGGTGGCGAGTCCTGGTGGCGACGATTTGAGCGGTCTTGGATCATTCCAGGGGTGAAATTTCGGTCGACTGGTTTGTATTTGGGGTCGTTCGTGATCAGTTGGTAGTATACACCTCCCGCTCGTGTAGTTGACGTCTTGTCTAGAACCCACAGGTGTGCATCTGTTGTGGATAATTTAAGTGGGCACGATGATAGTTATCAGCGCCACGGCGTGCGCGCAGATAAACACCGCCACAGGGGCCACGAGCCGCAAAAAAAAAAACGGTGCAGCATCATCCTCGCATTATCGCCCCCGCAGCCCGTCCCCCATGGCCCCTCCTTTGTTGCCCCCATCGCCCGTCCATCGTCGTCCTCCAGCGTTCGCTCATCATCCGTCCATCGTCCTTCCCTCGTTGCTTCTATCTTCCGCCGCTCGTTTCCCGTCGTCACCTCATCGCCTCATCATCAGTATCGTCATCGCCACCACCGCAATCGGTCTTCGTCGTCGTCGGTCACCACCGTCACCACCACCTTCGCCACCGTCGCCATCGTCACCAGCTCTCCTCCGCCGCCTCGTCCCATTCCCAGTGTTCAGTCGACGCTATCAGATATCCAGATCCTCGTTCGCTCGAGCTCATGTGCCCCCCCCGCCCCGTGTCATCTCGTTTTCTCGTTGCGGTGTGTCGCATTGCCCTCGTGGTCGCCGCCGCCGTCGCCGCCGCCGTCGCCGTTGCCGTTGCCGTCGTCCTCGCCGCCGTCGTCATCGCCGTCGTCGTCGTCATCGTCGTCTTCGTCACCGCCGTTGTCGTCGCCGTCGTCGTCGTCGGCGGCGCCGTCGTGCGCCGACCCCCTCCAGAGCGGCACCGTCCTGCGCGCGCCCCCTCCGCGGCCAGGGGGGTCGGGGCGCGACGACGGCGACGACGGCGACGACGGTGGCGACGGCGACGGCCACGAGTGGGAGCACGAGAGCATGAGATAACAATGGAAAGGAGTGCGGACGGACAGGATGTGTGGCACGGGAGGTGGTTCAAACTTAGTGCAACGAATGAGAGGGCGGGTGGAGGGACGGCGATCAACGTTGATGTTGTGGAAGGATCTCCAGGTTGGCATACGACGAATGCTGCGGCGGGGAAGAGGGGCGGATTGCGATGATGAGTATGATGGTGATGACGACGAACGATGATGATGATGATGATGATGAGGATGCCGGCGATGACGACAGTGACGGCGATGATGATGATGTGAGGCGGCGGCGAACCACGGCGTCGGTGCCGACGGCGGTGCGAATGTGAGAAGGGGGATGCATCATGCGATATTGCCAGGGCAACGTTTCGTAGCCCCATAGGGAGCTCCACACAAGGCCACAGTGGGGGTGTTCGCATGCGGTTCCCCCACCCAGGGCAGCGCTTCGTGGCCCAATCGGGAGCTCCACCGAATGCCACAGCGGGGGCGTTCGCATGCGGTTCCCCCACCCAGGGCAGCGCTTCGTAGCCCCATAGGGAGCTCCACCGAAGGCCCCAGTGGGGGTGTTCGCATGCGGTTCCCCCACCCAGGGCATCGCTTCGTGGCCCCATAGGGAGCTCCCCCCAACCGAAGGCCCCAGTGGGGGTGTTCGCATGCGGTTCCCCCACCCAGGGCAGCGTTTCGTGGCCCCATAGGGAGCTCCACCGAAGGCCCCAGTGGGGGTGTTCGCATGCGGTTCCCCCACCCAGGGCAGCGTTTCGTAGCCCCATAGGGAGCTCCACCGAAGGCCCCAGTGGGGGTGTTCGCATGCGGTTCCCCCACCCAGGGCAGCGTTTCGTAGCCCCATAGGGAGCTCCACCGAAGGCCCCAGTGGGGGTGTTCGCATGCGGTTCCCCCACCCAGGGCAGCGTTTCGTGGCCCCATAGGGAGCTCCACCGAAGGCCCCAGTGGGGGTGTTCGCATGCGGTTCCCCCACCCAGGGCAGCGTTTCGTGGCCCCATAGGGAGCTCCACCGAAGGCCCCAGTGGGGGTGTTCGCATGCGGTTCCCCCACCCAGGGCAGCGTTTCGTAGCCCCATAGGGAGCTCCACCGAAGGCCCCAGTGGGGGTGTTCGCATGCGGTTCCCCCACCCAGGGCAGCGTTTCGTGGCCCCAGCTCCACCAGCAGTGAGCAGCAGCCCCATAGGGAGCTCCACATGCGCCCCAGCTCCACCGGGGGTGTTCGCATGCGGTTCCCCCACCCAGGGCAGCGTTTCGTGGCACCCATAGGGAGCATCCACCGAAGGCCCCAGTGGGGGTGTTCGCATGCGGTTCCCCCACCCAGGGCAGCGTTTCGTGGCCCCATAGGGAGCTCCACCGAAGGCCCCAGTGGGGGTGTTCGCATGCGGTTCCCCCACCCAGGGCAGCGTTTCGTGGCCCCATAGGGAGCTCCACCGAAGGCCCCAGTGGGGGTGTTCGCATGCGGTTCCCCCACCCAGGGCAGCGTTTCGTAGCCCCATAGGGAGCTCCACCGAAGGCCCCAGTGGGGGTGTTCGCATGCGGTTCCCCCACCCAGGGCAGCGTTTCGTAGCCCCATAGGGAGCTCCACCGAAGGCCCCAGTGGGGGTGTTCGCATGCGGTTCCCCCACCCAGGGCAGCGTTTCGTGGCCCCATAGGGAGCTCCACCGAAGGCCCCAGTGGGGGTGTTCGCATGCGGTTCCCCCACCCAGGGCAGCGTTTCGTAGCCCCATAGGGAGCTCCACCGAAGGCCCCAGTGGGGGTGTTCGCATGCGGTTCCCCCACCCAGGGCAGCGTTTCGTAGCCCCATAGGGAGCTCCACCGAAGGCCCCAGTGGGGGTGTTCGCATGCGGTTCCCCCACCCAGGGCAGCGTTTCGTGGCCCCATAGGGAGCTCCACCGAAGGCCCCAGTGGGGGTGTTCGCATGCGGTTCCCCCACCCAGGGCAGCGTTTCGTGGCCCCATAGGGAGCTCCACCGAAGGCCCCAGTGGGGGTGTTCGCATGCGGTTCCCCCACCCAGGGCAGCGTTTCGTAGCCCCATAGGGAGCTCCACCGAAGGCCCCAGTGGGGGTGTTCGCATGCGGTTCCCCCACCCAGGGCAGCGTTTCGTGGCCCCATAGGGAGCTCCACCGAAGGCCCCAGTGGGGGTGTTCGCATGCGGTTCCCCCACCCAGGGCAGCGTTTCGTGGCCCCATAGGGAGCTCCACCGAAGGCCCCAGTGGGGGTGTTCGCATGCGGTTCCCCCACCCAGGGCAGCGTTTCGTAGCCCCATAGGGAGCTCCACCGAAGGCCCCAGTGGGGGTGTTCGCATGCGGTTCCCCCACCCAGGGCAGCGTTTCGTGGCCCCATAGGGAGCTCCACCGAAGGCCCCAGTGGGGGTGTTCGCATGCGGTTCCCCCACCCAGGGCAGCGTTTCGTAGCCCCATAGGGAGCTCCACCGAAGGCCCCAGTGGGGGTGTTCGCATGCGGTTCCCCCACCCAGGGCAGCGTTTCGTGGCCCCATAGGGAGCTCCACCGAAGGCCCCAGTGGGGGTGTTCGCATGCGGTTCCCCCACCCAGGGCAGCGTTCGTGGCCCCATAGGGAGCTCCACCGAAGGGCCCAGCATGCGGTTCCCCCACCCAGGGCAGCGTTTCGGCCCCATAGGGAGCTCCACCGGAGGCCCCAGTGGCTGCTCTCGCATGCGGTTCCCCCACCCAGGGCAGCGCTTCGTGGCCCCATGGGGAGGGAAACCGTGCTCGTTTTTTTTCCCGGAAAGGGCGCAGGCCCAGGTTTTTTTTTTAGCTGTTAACCCCCGGATCTGACGGCTGTAGGGCCGGCAAATTTCTTTTGCGATAAATAACGAGGTCGCGTAGGGCCGGCGAATTTGAAATTGAGGATGCCCCTAGCGAAACGCTTGTTTGTTTCAGAAATTGTTGAGGATGTCTCGAGCGAAACTCTTGTTTTGCGTTATAGAGTGTCCTCTCCTGGGGACCAGAGTTCAGAGGATCTCTCTAGTAAAATGCTTGTTTTCACGTGCCCAGGTCTTGAGGATTTCTCGAGCGAGACGCTTGGTTTCACGCCTCCAGGTTGCCCAGACAGATGTTCAGCATGAGGATTTATTGAGGATGTCTCGATCCAGAGGCTCGTTTTCACGTGTCCAGGTCGCCCAGGCGGATGTCTAGCATGAGGATGTGTCGAGGAAGTCTCGATCGAGACGCTTGTTTGCACGTGTCCAGGTTGCCCAGGCGGATGTCTAGCATGAGGATGTGCTGAGAACGTCTTGAGCGAAACGCGTGTTATCACGTGCCCAGGTCGCCCAGGCACAGTACAGCCCTCGACACGGTACATCGATATCGACATCCTTAGCATTGCAGCCTGGCATGTTGCCTGGCACGTTCAGCGGAGCGTCCCGTGGCGAGTCCCCCTGGCACGTCGCGCGGTGCACGTCCGTTGGCACGTTCCGTAGCGCGTCTTCTTGGCACGTCTGGCGGTGCGTGCCCATGGCACGTCCCCTGGCACGTCGCCTGGCGCGTCCCTTGGGACGTTCCGCGGCGCGTCCTCCTGGCATGTCCCCTTTGTAGATTTGTTCTGGGGCAGCTACCATCTGCTCAGGCAGCTCGAGCTTAAGATCCAGATCAGTTCGGTCAGGACTCGAATGCAAAGAGGACTCGATCCACAACGCTATATAGAGCACAATCACGGCATGGCACATCGCAGTTCAGCAGGGCCCAGCACAGCGCAGCCGTCGGCACGGTACATCAAGATCGATACACTCAACATTGCACCTTGGCACGTTCCTTGGCGCGTTCCGTGGCGAGTCCACCTGAGACGTCGCGCGGCGCGTCCCCTGGCACGTCGCGCGGCACGTCCATTGGCACGTTCCGTAGCGCGTCCCCTTGGCACGTCCCGCGGTGCGTCCCCATGGCACGTCCCCTGGCACGTCGCCTGGCGCGTCCCTTGGGACGTTCCGCGGCGCGTCCTCCTGGCATGTCCCCTCTGTAGATTAGCTCTGGGGCAGCTACCATCTGCTCAGGCAGCTTGAGCTTAAGATCCAGATCAGTTTGGTCAGGACTCGGATGCCAGGGAGGACTCGATCCACAACGCTATTAGGGCACAATCGCGGCATGGCACATCGCAGTTCAGCACGGCGTAGCACAGCACAACCCTCGGCACAGTACATCAAGATCGATACATTCAGCATTGCATTTGCCCGTCGCCCAATCAGGTGTCTTTGAAACGTTGCCATGCTTTACATTTCTATATTCCTTTCCGGGTTCGTGGGTCGATCATGTTTGGGGGGGGGGTAGGTTGAAGGTTTTCTGGGTTCTCGCCCTCTTCGGACGGCTCAGGGGGCGGCGCGAGTCGAGGGCTCCAAGGAAGCCCAAAGGAGGCCCCAGACAGCCTCAAGATAGCCTACGAGGCCCCCAAGATGGCCCAAGAAGGTCCAGCGACGGCCCCGGAGAGCCGCGAGAGGGCCCTAAGAGAGCTCCAAGAGGGCCCTGAGAAAGCTCCGAGACGGCCCAAACACCCCCAGAAGGGCCCCGTGGCTATTTTGGCTCAGGCTGCGAGGTTGTAGGCTTTCGAACAGACCCCGCATTGCCCCTGCGAGCGAGAAAGCTTTCTCGCTTCTCGAGTTTGCAAACGGTATGGGCCAGACGGTACGGCCACACCGCATGGCCAGATTGCGCAACTTATTCGTAGTTCTTGCCGTTTTCATGGTACTGTTCAGTATTCGCGTTTACAGTTTGCAGAGGCCGTCACTTGTGGGATCGGCCTCGGCCTCGGCCCCGGCGTCGTCTGAGTCTGGGATGTCCCAGTATACTTCTTCCCAGGACTCGGATCTGGGAGGATGTGCGGCTGCCCCAGCGCTCCAGGCTAGCAGGGGCGTCAGAGGCGGAAGCACGGCCAGAGTAGTTTTCAGCGCTCTGCCAGCTGATCCGAGGCAGGTTCTCGTCATCGGGGAGCCTTCCGAACATTTGACCCCGTTGATTCAACATGTTGGTTCACACCAAATCGTGAGATGGGACAACAGCGTGGAATTGCTGAAGGACAACGGCCAGTTTGATCTCATCGTTGACTCTGCAGGCGGTGATGCTCTTCCATCCCGCGTTCCCCAGCTGTTTCCCGTCTTGCGTTGCCAGGGCCTATACATAGCGGAGCACGTTGAGTCCTGCGCGTCGCGTTCTCAGAACATCGGTCCCTGCACGAATTGGTGGAGGCATCTCGTGGACATGCTCAATCGCCCCAGTTCAGGATGCGGGCTCGGTCGTCCCAGCTCAGTGTCCGACCACTGCCGGCCAGAAGAAAGCTGCGAACTGCCTCTCGAGTCTCTGCACGTGTGGAGGGGCGCCATCGCAGCCCGGAAGGGGCAGGTGCACCCCTTGTTTGACCAGAAGTTGTGGAAGTGGCTCCCTCCGCATCTCTCAGCAGCTCCTGATCCACAAGTCCCAAAGGAGCAGATGGACGAAGCAGTGTCGTCGCACAAGCAGCTCCAGCCAACCGATGAACGCAGCGACGGGCGTTGGCAAGGCCGTGCAGAATTTCTGGACATATGCCTTCGGCATCAGGCAGACAAAGGAGCGATACATGGCTACTGGCGACTGTACGGTTTGTTGTTCGAGCGGCTACGCAAGTTCGAAGGTCTCCGCCTTGCCGAGTTTGGGCTTGCCAATGGCGCGTCGTTGCGGGTATGGGCCGATTTTTTTAATGCGAACGCGACATTTCACATGAATGACCTCAATTGTGACCGGTGTGATTCGATAATGCAAGGCTTAAGCAGTCAATTGCAGAAGAGAGTTTATATGCACCACCTTGGCATGGATGGCAACAAGCCCCCAGGGGCCTGGAGGCATCGTGACTTCGGCTGGAATTCGACGGTCGGTTCGACTGCCGCCATGCTTGACCCCGTTAACCGCGGCGGTGGGTTCGACATCATTGTGGACGACGCTGGACACAGTCCTCTCCAGAATTTCATGCTCTTTTACAATCTAGTCACAACTGTCCGACCAGGCGGGTACTATGTGTGCGAGGATTTGGCCGCTGGCGCGTTCAGAACATTGGAAGCGCACGACCGGGGCAGGCCGAGCTTGCCAGAAGCCATCCGACGAGCTACGACGCCCATTGATATGTTCACAGACGTAACACGTATTGGAGAGGCCTGACGGCCGGCGCCGCCGACCCTGATCGAAAGGGCTAGGAGGGATGAGGAGGAGGAGGAGGATTGTATAGTCTGATAGGTTTGTAGACTGCAGGTTAAGTGGGAGGGGGCGTGGGCTCAGGTAGCCATTTTGGTCCGTAGCGTTCGGCTCAGGCCGACGCGCGGGCGTTCCAGGGGGCCGCGGTGCGGCCATGACCGCAGCCGAGCTAGTCTGCGGACTAGGGGGCGCTGCTGCGGTGCCATGGCTGTGGGCTTCCTCGGAGCGCACCTGATGATCCTGGTTATGGGTGGTACCTTCTCGGCCCAGGGGGCGTCGAGCTGGCTGCCGTTCGGACGCGCGGGGGGCGAGGTCCCAGCGCCGACGCCACCAGCCCTGCCCGGGCCGAAAGCCTTACCGGCGGGCGGTGGGGGGCATGGCAAAGCCCAGAGGCCCAAGACCCTCAGAAAAGTGAGGAAAGCCATTCATTTGTTTAGATTCAAGATACTTCGTGCCAGAAACAAGAGGATATATCTAGAATCCAATGGTTTCTATCTTGATTTGTGTGTTTTTTACATGTTAATTTAGATATTATATCTTGAACATGCGTTTTAAATATACCACATAAAGTTATGTCACGTTTATACGTGTATTTCTAAGAGGAGGAGGGGGAGGAGCGGGGGCAGGCGGCGGAGTGCGAGCAGCACATTTTATTTTGTTCCAGCGTGCACGCCCTCACGCATCGTCAAACATCAGATGCAGCCATTTGAAAAGAGTGGTCTGGCAAACAGTCGCAGGATGCGCTGTCTCTGCCACTTCTGTAATCAATCCAACAAGGTCTTCGTCGGCGTAGCACCAGTAGTACCTGGGATTCCCTAAGAATATACATTGCTCCTCTGTGAGGTGCTCCCAAAGATGGAGCTTGGGTGACATCTTCCACATCCTGACTCTAGCTGCCCACGCGTCGCGAGCTAGATCTGAGTACAATTGAGCGAGCATCTGGCCTAACTGTGGAAGCTCAGCCTTCACCGATTCGCTATGAAATTGCGACTCGGAGTACAGTATGTCGTAAAATCTGCACAGCAATTGAACAACCGCAAGTACTTTGGTGTCTTCATCTCTACCAAACTCCAGCATCAATGCAAGCGCATGTCTGGCTAATGCTCTGCAGGCTGCCGCCTTGCATTTCAGTTTGGGCCACTCTCCATTCTTTCTGATCCTCTCCGCGTTCAACTTACCACGAATGCGATTTTGGCATTTGGTGCTATCGTACCAAGATTCCATGTGGCCATGGAGCTTCGAAATTTTCTCGGCGATGTTGTTCCCACCAAAGCACGATTTGGCCACTGCGATCAACCACAATACGTTTCCAATCATATGGCAAGCTATGCCTAGGTCTACCGTGTGCATCGTGTCTATGTGGATAGCTTCGAGCCTGAACCCGATTACACAACGAAGGAGGATAGGGATGGTTTTGCCAGCAGCCCGCTGCATCTCAAGGTAGGCTTCGTGGGTCAAGAGCGTGTCGCGCCATCCAGCATCGCGTCTGCAGTTTGTCCACTCCAGGCCTGCAGCCGTGTTGCTGGCCTTGCATTTCCAACGCATTGAAACAGCATTGTTCCATTGGCCGGAATAAAACACTCCTTGTAGAATGCCCAGTCGCCCCTCGCCTGGGCCAGGATGCCTTTTTCCAACCCCCTGCCAGGGGCGTGGGGGGAGTGGGCACGCGTCGCGCACGCCAGTCGATCTCTGGAGCATGGCCCGAAGCTGATACATTCATGCTCCAAGAAAACACTTTGAGAAGCTCGTCAAACGTGTTGGCCAGCATGATTGATTTGGGCACTACCGTGAACAAGAACCGTTTCTGTATCGTCTTGCCGACCCCCACCAGACTATTCCACGATACAATGTAGAGGCTATCGTGGCTGCTGAAGCTACCACCGTCGGCATGCATGCCTAAAGGCACGCTGCGTGCCCAGTCTGCCTCAGAGAGCAAAGGGTGATTCCGCGCCAGAGCACTGTCGGAGATGGAAGACCAAAACTCGCGGCAAGCTCCTCGCTCACCAGACAATGCGTGCTTGAATTTCTCTGGCACTTCCTTGAAGTAACTGCTGAAAAAACGATGCGGCAAGAATACAGGGTGGGCAGATCGCTGTCCGTGAGTAGTGGGAATCTCGACCCAGTCCATTGGACAGGAGCCCTTGGGAAATCCAAGTAACTTGCACAATCCTCGAAATATATGTTGCGGGTGGGCACCTTGAGCACCGAGGCCTCCTGCGCCTTCCACTCCATCCGCCCCCTGCTGTAGCGCTCTCAATGCATATCGCTGGACCTGTTCCGACGTCAGTTTGCCTTTTGCCCAGTCGACTTTTAGATCGCGAAGGAATGGCGTAATACCGCTCTCAGGCTGCGAAGGAGACGCTGCGCTAGACTCGCGCAGCCTTGACCGAATGCCCCCTCTCAAGGGCGGCTCGTGGTCATCATCAGGCCCATCACCAACGCCCAATCTCCTTTTAATGCCGACTGCATCGCATAGGACTGCGCACAAACCGATCCAGAGTACACGGATATGGAATCGCATGGGTTGGTATGTGGATGGAGCCAAAGCGGCTACAAGGAGGAGGGAGGCCGGAACGGAGGAGGGTGAGTGGTGGTGATAATTGTGATGATGATGCTAGTTGTTTTGGTATTTATGATGGTGATGGTAGTGAAGATGGTGATGGTAGTGAAGATGGCGATGGTGATGATGGTGATGATGGTGATGGTGATGATGGTAATGGTGATGGTGATGGTAGTGAAGATGGTGATGATGGTGATGATGCCGATGGTGACTAAAATGATGGTGATTGCTATGGTAACGGTGATGATGTAGATGTAGATGATGTGATTGGTTTTCAATCTTGCTCGGTGTGTATAGTGTCTCAGAGATTGTAGCTGCTCCGTATGCTGCCTCTACCGCTGCGCGCCATGAGACTCGAACTCGGGATCGAGGAAGCAGCAATTGAATTCAACGAGCTGGCTTTCTCAGATGCCTCAGGTCCTACAGGACTTGACATGAAAAAGCGCTGTCTGACTTACGCACTGCCTTTAGTAGCCTTCCTTCTGCGCTTGGCGGGCTTTCCATCCGTCAAGTTGAAACGAACCGCCCAGGTGGTGATCTCCTCGAACTGCTTGGCGAGCGAGTCTATGGTTTCGAGAAGGCTGTGGATCTGGCTATCGTCTTTCACCTGCTCAGTCGCCATGCGGTCGAGGATCTTCGAGGTTTTGGCGGCCTTGTTGAGATACTTCTGGATGTCGGACTGGAGGCCTGCGTTGTACCTGCTGGTAGTCGGGTCCGTTATGTTCTCGCACTTGTTGACGATTCTCTTGGCCTCCAGCACGTTGTCTTGGAGCTGGCGGAGGTACTGGGCGGCATTCTCTTTCACGTGCGACACTCTCTGCGCCAGCTTCTGCATTTCGGTGGGCTCCTCCTTTGGCTCCGTCTTGATCTTGACGGTGTCATCGGCGCTGGTGCCGAACTTCTTCAGCGCTTCGTGGTCCCCTTCCTCAGCGTCGCCTTGCGTCGTGAGCTGCATCTTCTTGATGTCCTCGTCTGTAAGTCTTTCCCAATCTTGCGGGACCCCCCACTCCGCGAAGTTCTCGTCCGTGGACCCTGTCAAGGGATCTGGACGAGATCGAATCTTATTTGATTCGCGCCAGTGCGCGGCTTTGAGCTTGCCGAGGGTGTCGTCCATTTTCTCTTTGGACATCCAGAGCAAGTCCTTGAAGTTCTGTTTGACCGTGGCCTTCTCCTCGGATGTGTTCACCTTCTTGACGACCGAATTGCTGCGCAACTGATGCACTACAAACGCCTCTAAGAACTTCTCCCTTTCAGCGCCTCGAGAGTCTCCGACAGATGTGTTGATCTCTGGGTTTGTCTTGAGGAAGTTGACCATGCTGGCTGACCTGGATCTCTTGTTCTTGTCGGACTCCTGCAGGATGGCTCGAGCAGCTGCCAACTCCTCGCTCGTCGGTGCAAGCGAGCCGAGATCGACTTTGTTCAGCTTCGGCCCCATCAGCTCGAGCTTTGAAGGCAGACTGTATGTAGCGGCGCGAAAACCTGGGCAGGGCTTCAGACAGGCTTGAGCCAAAACGGTTACGGCGAGCACGGCAATAAAGATTGTTGAATGATCCTGTTGCTCACCGCACACCAGTGGAAGTGAACGGCAAAGTCAAGACAAGCGAAAAGTTAGAGGGGAGGCAGAGGCAAGTCAAAAGCAAGTCAAAGTTGAGTCAAAGGTAACACCTTTGACTTTACCTTTGACTCGACAGGTGCCGAGTCAAAGGTAAGTCAAACGTAAGTCAAAGGTAACTATTTTTGACTTGCCTTTGACTTGTCGTTCCTGGGCGTCTGGTTCGCATTCGATCGTTCGTGCGTTGGGAGTCGCCTGGTTCCGGGCTGGTGTCCTGCGGCGTCCTGCGGTCGAACAGCGAGAACCGCGGATGACGGCGGAAAGGCGGGAGCCATGACGGATCTCCAAGAAGCGGAAACTGGTGCCTTGCAAGAAAGGCGCGAGAATCATTCAGGCCCCCGCGGGGACAACAAGATGGTGATGGTGGTGAAGATGGTGATGATGGGTGATGATGATGGTGGTGATGCTGATGATGGTGATGACGATGGTGACTACGTCCACTACATGATGATGGTGATGATGGTGATGACGATGATGGTGATGAAGTGTGTCAACAGGTGGTGATGATGGTGATCATGGCAATGTTGTGATGGTGGCGTGGATTGAGATCGATTTTTTTGCTGCGCTATGCCTTGGTATTGTTTGGCTGGTAGCGGAGCCTATCTGGGTGCCCCCGCCCTGCACGCAGATCAACGCGAAAGCTAATCATGGAAATGACTGGCTGGCTTGCCCTGACTAGGTGTACGCAGGAATGGTTGGCAGGCTGACTCTCAAGAGGTCTTCGCTTTCTTTTTCATTGACTTGATGTAATCGGGAACGATGCCGTGGAGCCTCGTCCAGTCGGCACTGATTTGTCCAATCTCTGCGGCGATGGAAGGATCCATATAGTCTTGGACCTGGAAGCGCGAGTAGCACAACGTGGCTGACGTGATGGAGTCTTCGACGTCCTTGCGAATCTCCTCTGTGAACGAATGCTCTGGCACCTTCCATGGGACACGGACTGCAATCAATATACTACAGCCCCCGACTTTCAGCAAAACTTCAGAACTCCCAGGACCCCCCGACTTCCAGCAAACGTGGAACGGCTTTTCCCCCCACTTCCAGCAAACGCGAAAGGGGGGAACAACTCAAACCCCACCATGCCCTGAATGCACATTCGCGTGTATGTTTGGCACGCTGACTTGACATGACATCTAGCTGTGTTGTTGCGAAACAGGCCCCCCAGCGTAAAACTATCGGTTTTCAAAAACTGTCGTTTCCTCCTGAACTTATCGCGTCAGGGGGGCTTGCAGTGAATGTCCCATGCAGACCTCCTCGAGCCACGATGCTGCCACCTCGAGCTTAGCGTGGAGGCCCTCTTCGATATCTTCATGCTGGGGCCCCAGTCCTGCGAACCTTCCTCCACCTCGAGAACCTCGACGGGGTGCGAGCTCGGGGGGCCCTCTGGAACAGGCTCGGCCTCGTCACATTTATCATCCTGCTTAGGCTTGGACTCATTCATCTCAACTGACTGGAGGCGTCTGCCCCTGCCCTGGAAGGGTACGAACTGGGGCGGGGAGCGCTCCATCTTGAGGGCTTGGACCAGACAGCTCAGAACGATGGCGGTGATGGTAGCGGTAAGGTAATGGTGTAGCATGGCTTCTGTGTTTATGGTAATCGTGTGGCGGTGATCGTAGTGATGATGATTTCAAGATGATGGCGATGGTGATCGTGGTGTTTGTCATCACATTGATTGCGGTATGCTGTTATGACCTGGTCCATTTGGGCTTAAGCCTCCTATGCTGTTATGACCTGCTATGACCTGCTATGCTGCTATGACCTGCTATGCTGCTTGGTCCATGATGGGTATGCTGCTATGACCTGCTATGCTGCTATGACCTGCTATGACCTGCTATGCTGCTATGACCTGCTATGGTCCATGATTGGGTATGCTGCTATGACCTGCTATGCTGCTTGCGGTCGTAATCCACCTAACCTTCACAAGCGTGGCCATTTGGGCTTAAGCCTCTGACGGCTCAGCCACACGGGAGGAGACGGACGAGGACGATGACGATGACGAGGAGGCGGAGGAGGATGCGATGAGGGTGGCGATGGCGATTTTTCTGTAGCGCAAGCGTCCAGAGATCTGGCAGGCTGGACGGAGCCTGCGCACCCCGAGCAAAATGTAAACCGAGCAACTGCACCCACGGCGCTCGCAAACCCTACTGCTGCCTCAGCTCCCTCAGCTCCCTGAAGCGCTTTCGAGCGACCACCCACGCATCATACGCAGCGGCAGTGGCCCGCTCCTTGTCGCCATGAAGCTCCATCTGGCGCTTCATCTCAGCCTTCTGGACTTTGCAATGCAATCGTTTCTCGATTGTGGCTAGGTCTCCGTCCTGCTTCAAGTAGATCTCGATCGGGTCCTCCAAGAGATGGGGCTGCGCTGGAGGCGCTGGTGCAGGCGTTGGTGGAGGCCCAGCGGTTAGAGACGTTTTTACCCTGAGCCTCCTCGTGGGAATTGGCAATGGTTTGACAGCTGCAGTCGTCGCAGCGGTGTCGTGCTTTCTCTTGCCCTTCAGCTCCTTCTGCATCTCTGTGTACTCCTTTGCACTCAGACCGCCAACAGATGACGACCCATCAGCCAAAGCTGCGATCGCCGACATCTCGAGGAGTTTCGACGCGCCGCCGAGGACATAAGGCTTCTTGGACGATGGCTCGTCGCCAGACAACTCAACAACTGGCACCTCCTCCTTGACCACGGGAATCTCGACAACGTCCTCCGACGAGTCCTCATCTTCGCGATCGGCGGTCGCTTCATGTTCACCTGCCTCGTCTGTTTCAATCAGGATCGCATCGCACAGAGTGTTCAGGCAGCCGTAGGTCATGTTGTTGAAGGCAATGGGTTTCCCATTGATTATATGATCGCGCTTCTTTCCTGCCAGGCTTCGGATCATGGTTCGGAAATGATAGGCGGCGCGTTCGACGTCTGAGATCGCCCACGTCATGTCATTGGACTTCAACCACGCATCCAGCTGTTTGCAGAACTGCTTCTGCTTTAGGTTCTTGCCTCCAGTGCGCTGCAATACTTCCGAGATCAGTGTCCTCGTGCGGGCATTTTTCTCAGAAACCTACACCATGACATATGGGGTTGGTTTGTGGACCCTCCTCCCCCCTCCTCTTTTGCCTCCTCCTCCTCCTCCTCCTCCTCCCCCTCCCCTTTTCAAGTTCAGAGAAACGGTCCTGGCACGCTTCGCAGCGTCCCAGCTGCTGGTGTGCCCCTGCTTGGTGACCTTCACCTTCCAGAGTACACTAGGCGCACACGATGCCAATGGGACATGGGCGGAGAGCAAGTCTGCAATCACAGAGTTCTCGAGGGTTACAGCTGTTGTCCTGCTCATGGCTTGAACCCAAATGGCTTCTGCTGCTGCTACCATTGCTGTTCATTGCTGGCACTCGGAAACAGTTGGAGACTAGATGCGCCATTGGTGCAAGTATGATAAACTTCAGAAAATATCTCCCGAGATGCAACGAGTTGCCAAAAAGGCGGGCGCCCTGTTGAATTAACTGCAGAAGCCCGAGCGGAAGAAACACATGCAACGACGAAGCCAGGGGTGTACAATCCGACGCACCCACATTGGGAGCTAAAGCCAGGCGTGTAGAACCCGACGCTGCGATTTCAGTGGGGGTGGGGTCAAGCGTGTAAACACCCCCAAAACTATTTAAAGGTTTCGTTATATAGTTTTGTTGCGCTGCTCTACTTCAAACGACGTCTCTACTTTTTTGAAGACGACGAGGCCTCTGGGAGGGCGGGGACCGCCGGCCAAACCCGCGCCCGACGGGGGGAAGGGGCGAGGGCCGCCGGCCAAGCCCCCGGGGGTGCCAGGCGCCCCCCCGCCACCGCAGGCGAGGTCGACGACGACGCCTCCCCCCTGCGGGCTCCGGACGCGCACGCGGGGGCGAGCCTACGGGCAGCCCTGCCGCGCCGGAGCGTGAGGAGAGCGCCGGACCCGAAAGCATGCGTGGGCAGCCAGCCGCACCAGAGAACCAGGCGGGCGACGGCGAGCTTGACCAGCCGAGAGGGCCGGATGGATACTGGGGGTGGAGCGGTTGGGTACCGCACCTGCCCCACTGGTGGGCTGGGCGAAGGACGCCGCCGCCGCCACCTCCGCCGCCCACCCCGTCCCCCGAGACGGGGCCAGGGCCCGGCTGGGGCTTCGCCGCCTGGGTCTTCGAGTTCGCGGGCTACGGTGCGTGGGTGAGCTCGCCCGACCACGCGGGCACGATCCGCACGCTAGCGGTGGCTGGGTTGGATCCGCCATCGTTCGGCTGGGCGTTAAGATGCTTAGCTCCTGGTGGGAGACGGCTGTCCTCTGCTTCGCGCTGGGCATCTGCACGTTTGTGTTGGGTGCCCTGGCCTTCTCGTCAACACGGCGGCTCAGCCTATGCTGTGGGCGGCTAGTGGACTCCGCTGGGCTTGGTGCCAGATTACCTGATGCTGCCGGCGGCGTGGAGGCGACGGGCCCGGCACCCATCTCCCCCCTCCCCCCCCGGCGCCCATGTTGGTGCGCTGGCGCGGGCCGGGGTTAGACGGCGTGGTGGAAACGGAGTTCTACACTAAGGGGGTGCGCGGCCGGGGGACTAATCGAGCGCACAACCATGTGCTCCTGCGTAAGCATGGGCAGGTGGCCCGCGTCAGCTGCAACTTCGCGGACAGGTATCGGCTGGATCGCCACGGTCTCAACATTAAGATCGGGCAGGTCCGTGGGTGCACCAGCCGCAAGTGGCGGTTGAACCTCGAGGAGACCGGCAACGTGCATCTATGCCGTGCCGTCGAGTGCGCATCTTGCCCCGTGGCGCACCCCATGCATGTCGACCAGTACGCGGCCATCGACCACACGCAGATCGTGGACCTAGCAGAGCACGGGAAGGCCACCGCCTGCCGGGCCGTCGGCGTGGGGCTCCGGAAAGTTTTCGGGCCTCTCAAATGGCTGCTCTGCCTGCCGTGGTCGGCGTGCGGGTGGCTGGGCCGTGCCCGGCCGGAGCCGCGTTACATCGCCGACGCTGCGGGTTACCGCCGCCTGGATATAGACTCGGAGAGTGAAGTGGAGGCGGAGGAGCGCCCATGCCAAGCCGCGCAAGTTGGGGCGCAGCTGGCAGGCGGAGCACGCCCCCTTCAGCCGGAGGGGCGCGGGGGCCGAGGGATGCAGGAGGCGAGTGTCTTGTTGCAAGAGGATGCGGAGGTATCGGACGTCCTTCGGCCGGGGCATTGCCTCAGCGCCCAGGTGCATCTCTGCGCCCACCATGCTCAGAAGTGTCGGTCCACCCTCATCGGCCGCAAGCGCAGCCCCCCCGCATGCCTCCGCATGGCGAAGGGCAGCTGCGGAGGAGCTCCGATGCGCGGCGGGCACCTTCGACGGGGCGAGGGCCCAACCGTGCGTGTTGAGGCGACGGTCCAGCCGGGGATCCTCGGAGGCCTGCGCCGCCGCATGAGTGCGCGGGTACCAAGCCCTGCCAAGGCGCGCGATTGGACTGCGCACGCCGCCGAGGGGGTGACCGTGGCGCAGGGTGCGGCTGATCCTCCGCTCGCCGCGCCGCCACTTCCCGCTGCGGCCCCGACCGTCGATCTCGATCCTACGAGGATCCAGGCCATGGCCTCCGGCCCGCAGCCGCGTCGATCACGATCCGCGGAAGCGAGGGCCAGTGATCGCTCACGGTCAGCCGACCGTGGAGCCCCGGGCGATCGGATCGCCCATCACGGGTGGCTTCAGGAGCCTATCCTCGCGAAGGTCTGCCCGATCCTCCCTGGCGACCCCCGCGGGGCCGAGGATGCCTATGGTCAGGAGCGAAAGAAGGACGTACATGTATATGAATCCACGCTGGTTTCGAGAGTACGCATTGCGCAAATGTTCGTATAACGCGGCCGGTCTCGCGGATCGAGGGGCCGTGTTCATGTGCATAGCTGGGCGCGTACGTCCTTTGTGGGCTCCCTATATGGCGCTCCCCCGACGTGTCCATGGTACATTCTACCGGGTGAATGCGAGGGGCTCGACGCGCGAGGCACGGGCGGGGACGCCCGACTTATCATCGGGACCAGCCTTGAGGGTGTCCAGGTGGAGGTCCCGGCAAGCGAAGTCGTGCGGCACTCGCCCCCGCTGGAGGGCGGGCGTTGCCCGATTGACTGGATCAATCGGCTGCTGTACGAGGTCCCCCAAGGCGCGCGGGGGGCGGGGCTGCGTGTCACCGCCCACCATTTCCCGCAGGATTTGCTGGCGATGTTACGCCAGGAGCAGTGGGGCGGCGTGGGCGTGGAGAGCGCGAGCGGCTGGAGGCGGCGCTACCTGACTAGCGCGGAGCGCCAGCAGCGCCACAGCACGCCCCGGGACGCACGCTCGGCCGTCACTGAAGGGGCGGCGCCCATGGGGCACAGCTCGCGCCCGGCACGGGGGGTTTGCCCCGCCCAGCCCCAGCGGCGGCCCCGCCGCGCCCGGCGGCGACCGCCGCCGGCGCGAACGAGGACGCCGAGGATCCTGATCCCCTCGAGATATTCACGGACACCCTACGGGCGGAGGACCACGAGGGGCGAGGGGGGCAAGCGGCGGCACTCAGCGCGCTGGGCATGACCGCGGACCCACTCGGGTCCCACTCGGAGCAGGCGGACCGGCAGCTGCGGAGGAGGGCTGCCCAAGCGGCCGCGGCGGGCCCCTTGGGGCCCGATCTGGAGCGCGCCCTCGCGGATCTGGAGGATGCGCAGCTGGGCGCGCGCGCGCGCGAGCGCGCCGCGGCCAGTGACAAGGTCCCCCTGCAGGGCAGCCTCTCGCGCGAAGGATCGCAGGGCCGCTCGGCGCGGGGGCGGGGCCCCAGCCCGAGGCAGGTACCCCGACGCGAGCACTTCGGGGCCGCCCCCGCCGCCCGACCCGCGGACCCGCGTCGCGGCCTGCTGGGAGATCGCGACCTACTGGCGCGCGAGGGGCGCGGGGGTCCCGCCCGCGGGACCAATCCGCTTCTCGACGGGCCTTCGGCCCTTGGACACCTCGCCGGCCAGTCGCCCCACGGTGGCGGGATGGGCGGAGAGCGCGCTGGTGGCCCCGACGACGCCGGGGCGCGCGGGGCCTTGGGCGGCATGCGGCCGAGGCCGAAGCCCAGATCATAGAGCGGCTGGATCGCCAGAATCGCCTTGCTGAACGCCACGCCCTCGCCGCCGAGCGGAAGGCGCGGGCCACCGAGGGCGATAAGAAGGCCCGGGGTACCCGGGCGGGGATCGGTCGGGATGAGGAGCTGGATCTTGACATAGCCAGGGGGTGCAACACCTTCGTGGTCGAGGCTTGCGATGGGATCGCCGGGAAGGACCTGTTCGACTCCCTCGAGCGCATGTGCGCGCATTCCAAGAGCACGCCCAAGACGATCGGGTTCCCCTGCCTGGTCACGAACCGCGCGGCGCATGGCTACGCGGCGCTCGCCTTTGGGACGGGCCCGCACGACCTGAGCGTGGACGATTGCATCCCAGCACGCGACGAGGACTTCGACGGCTACCGGCTCCCTGTAGACGATAAGCTGGAGCCCCACCAGCGGCCCGCCACGCATATGGCGACCTGGTTTAAGAGGGCCCGATGCGAGATCCAGATGTTCGAGTCCATCATGGGAGTAGCGCACGGGGCCGAACGTCGGCGGTCACTGCGTTTCCTGGAGGCGGCCTTCGAGAGGGGTCCCTCGGAGTTCCCAGACCACTGGGTCAAGGACCTGTGGGAGGAGCTCCGGAGCACCTGGGTCGAAGAACTACGGGAACTGAGACGTCGGATCTGCCGGGAGCTTGACACTGAGAACCCGAGGAAGGAAGACATCAAGTACATCCTGCTCATGCCGGAGAACGGCTACGACCTGCCCCGGACGTTCGACCTCGGGGACCCGAACGCCTACTACCAGCAGATAGTGGTACCCTTGCGCAAGGCTGCGCTCACTCGCCTCCTCAATGGGCAACTGAACGCCCATCTTACGAAGTGGCCGCCGAAGGCGGGAGGAGGCGATGAGGTAGGCGAGGCCCAGCGCTCGGCGCCAGGCGACGATAGGCCCAAGGCGGGGGCTGGTCCCCAGCCGAAGGCGGGGCCCAAGGCGGGCACCGGGGCCCCAGCAGGGACGACGCCCAAGAGGGCGTATCCGGCGGGTAAGGAGCTGACACGCCAGGAGCGTACGCGCTCCGTGGCGCACGCGCCCCGCAATAAGGATAACGTGCCCATCTGTTGGGGGGCTAGCTACCGCGCTTGGGCTGCTCTCGCAAGGCTTGCGACTGCCCTAACTCCCATGGCCCCATCAAGTCGACGCGCGGGCTGGACTACACAGGGTGGTCATGCAGCTCACGAGGCGCGGGGGGCTCCTTGGGACGCCGCGGATCGATCCCAAACAGGTGGATGGGATGATCGCGCCACTGCGCTCGCAGGCCAAGGCAGCCGAGGCCGAGAAGGTCGGCGAGGACGCCTCACCCCCCGCCGCCCTTGACCCCTAGAAGGGGAAGGGCCGGGGCCGAGGCAGTGGTTCGCGAGCGTTGGGCGACCTGTGCCCCGGGCAGGCGCCGGACGACTACGCTGCTCTACAACTTACCGCGATGGAGTCCGACCTCCGGGAAGCGGTCAAGGGGCCCGACTTCGGATGGCTCGAGGACCACGACTGCCCGCGCGCGGCGGGGACGCCCAGCCCGCGGGGGAGGGGCCGGAGCTCCGCCGCAAGCTTATGCAGGAGCTTGAGAGCTTGAGTCTGAAGGCATATTTGCGCCCCTGAAAGGGGCCAGCGATTAGCTGCGGAGCCGCGTGCGCGGGCGCGTCATGGGGGCGCGCCTGCGCGGGGAGCGCCTCGCCGTGGAACGGGCCCTCGAGGAGGCCGTGGACCGCGGCGAGGCGGCCGACCTGCACGAGGCCCTCAGCTGCGCGGCAGGGCAGGTCTCCGAGGGCGGGGCCGAGGTTGGCCCAGTCGCCTGGGGCGCTGACGGACTGGTGGGCCGCGGGTCTTACACCTTCTGGGATGGGGACACCCGCGATCCAGTGGGCCTTCCTCGACTACCGGGACCGCCTCAGCTATGCTGAGGAGATGGCCCGGGCGATGGGCTTGGAGGTGGGCGACACCGAGGAGCGGCAATGTCTGCTGCTGCACGTGGCCGCCGGGGTGCTCCTACTGCGCGCGGGCGAGGCCGAGAGTGAGCCCAGCCCGGACGCGGTGCAGCCGCTGGCCGCGCAGTATCGGCACGCTATGTGGGAGGAGGCCCATGCAGCGCTGCGCGCCCTGGGCGACTCGCCACCGTGGATTGCGGCCATGGAAGCCGATGTCCGATCCTACGTCCACGACGCGGTGCACCCGCACCGCGACAAGGACTATCGCTGCCTGGCAGCATGCCCCGTCGCCGACCTCGACGCAGTCACGCTCCAGGTGCACCGTGTCAACGGCAGTGGGCGACTCTGCGTTGACCACCTGATGGGAACGGGTGTCGGCGCGGAGGATCGGGTTATCCCGCTCCTGATTTGGCGCGGCCACATGCGCGTCTTGCGCCCCGGCGCCCACGCGGAGGCGGTGGCCCTTGGCCAACGCTGGGGGCACGCTGGCAGCCTGTCCCGGGAGATCGTCAGCGCCAGCTGGCGCGAGATGCTCGACGAAGGCCCAGACGTCGAACCAACCGTCCCTGGCAAGAGCGCGCCCTGCACCCACTACAAGGCAGCGGAAGGTCGAGCGGGCCGCGCAGTGGGGCGCGCACCGGCCTCGTTCGGAGAGCACCCGGCAGACGTCCAGGCCCGCCTCCTGGAGGCCAACGCGATCCCACTTCGACACGACCCCGCGTTCGCGTACGGTCTGGTCGCCCAAGAAGTGTACGCAGGGTCGGGGAACTGGTCTGCCGCGCTTCGAGCTCAGGGTATCCGGGTGCTGGAGCCGATCGAATACTACGACGACCCCCTCCGGGAGTCCGGCCCGCGGCCCGACCACGACGCCCTCGACCACACCGTTCGCGCGCGCATGCAGGGGGCCGCGCGGACCCCAACGGGCCCGGATGTGGCTAACGTCTGGTGCTGGGGTACGCCATGTGGCTCATGCACCGACCTTGGGCTCATGGCCCAGCCGGGCGGGACCCCGCAGGGGACCCGCACGTGGGAGCGCCCAGCAGGAGACGGCTCCAAGGAGTTCGAGCTCGTCGGGAACAGCCACACCCAGTTCACGTGCGACACCTGCCGCATCCTCCACGATGCCGGGAACGAGTTCCTTGTCGAGTCCTCGTGGCCCTCCGGCCGCTATCCCAAGATCTGGGATCAGGCCCCAATGCAAGAGCTGCGGCGGGCGACCGGGGCCATGATCGCCCCGATCCACATGTGCGCCTGGGGTAAGGCCCCGTCCGATGCACCAGAGAGCCGCTACCGCAAAGGCAGCTGGTGGCTCGTCAGCCCCTGGCTGTACTTGCACGCCCTGTTGCTGGCGCGCCGATGCCCACGCGACCACCGCCGCGTCGAGCTCAAGGACCACGTGCCCGGCACCTGCATTAAGCGCACCAAGGAGGCGCAGGTTTGGGCCCCCAGACTTTGCACCGCTTGGGCCAAAGTTCTGAAGGGAGCCTACCACCGATGGTCGGTGAGCCAGCTGCGGCGGCAACTGGCACCCGTATAGGGGGATGGCCCGGGGGCGTCCCCCAATTTCGCCCGGGCGGAGGCGCCCGGGCGCCTACAGGGCGTCGACTTCACGGGGATCGAGCGCTTGCAGGCCTCGGGGGACGGCTCAAAATGCTGCAGGCTCAGCCCAGCCATGCATCGAGCACTGGCGGGGCTTCCCAAGCCCCCGTTGGGCGAGAAGAAGGGGGAGGCGAGCGCGGGCAAGCCTCGCCCCCCTTGCGAGGACCCGGTAGGGGACATCGTGGAGGACCTTGAAGGCTGCAGCCAGGCTGAGTTAGCTACGGTCTACCTGACCTTCTGCGCGGAGCACCCTGAGTATGAATCCGAGGCCATGCGGACCCTGGTTGGCCTGGGGGATCGGCTCCTCCAACGGGCCGGGTCCCTGAAGGAGGCGGCCGCGCTGCTTAGGCGCGCGCGCGCCACGAGCGCATGGGCAACCCTCTCCGCGGCGTCCTGGGGGATGAGGTGCGGCGGTGCCTGAGCCGAGAGCGAATTCGGGTACGTCCGGGAGCTGGCAGAAGGCGGGGCGGCTGCGCGGCGGGGCGCACCGCGGAAGCGGGAGCGGGCCCAGCCGCACCCTAGTGTGCGAGCCCACATCGACGAGGCCTACCAGAAGGTATGGGCCGACGTGACGTGGGGTATCGTATTGGTAGCTTCCCGGGCGGCCGAGGGATTCATGACGGAGTTGGTGGAGGCCCCCCTCGGGAGGGCCCCGAAGCAGCTCCCGGACAGAACCCTGTCGACCGAGGGGCGCATGATCCACGCGATGCTCTCGGCTAACGCAGCCACCCACAAACGCGATCACCCGCCGGCCGTCCAGCCACGCCATCGGCAGGTGGCGAGGACGGCGGTGCGGCACCGCGCACGCCACCCCGGAGAGCGCCTCCTCTGCGCCAAGCGGGACGTCTCGCGGCCCTTCAAGCGGTTAGGCATCGCACCGGCGGATGTCGGGGACTTCGGCACTTCACTGCCGGGGGCCCACGCCGGCGTCGATGGGGGACATCCGGATCGTTTACCTACCTGAAGGAACGCTTCGGTTAGTAATAGTTAGCTGGAGTTATAACTAGCTAGTAACTCGTTATAACTAGTTACCTTATTGGAGTTGTTGGAGTGACATGTTCGTTTGTTGGCTTATACTTGAGGTTTTTTTGGAACGTGCATGTTGTTTTTTTGGAGGTTGCATGTTATGTTCTTTGCATATCGATGTTTTTTTTATATTAAAGTATGCGATAACAGAACAATTTACGGTATTCCACTGGCCAAATGCACGTGATATGATCGCCAACTCTCCTGTAAACCACTGGAGATTTCAACGAACTGAAGGGATGAGAACGGGATCGCGGGCATCATCGATGACGTGCCTAGAAAAGTGTTCGCTCGCATGCACGTGCTTTGTAATCAGAATCTGAACTAAGCTCTGCGGCGAATCGCCGTCGCATTTCACGTGGAACCACACTTGGACTGCAACGTGGCCACGATCGCGACCCATCGAAATTATGTCACCACGTTTGATTATCCCTCCATGTTCGGTGTGCGCTTCAATGGTCGAGACTGCTGCACGCGTGCCTGGCTGCAGCTGCTGCAAAGCACTCAACAAACGTTTGCTTGCAGCTGTGGCCCACTCGAACTCGCACTCCAGTGACAACCCGCGGATGTTCTGTAGATCATGCATGTGCTGAGCCGTGAGCTGGATCATTACAGCCTTCTCGGGCCTCGTCTTGCACAGGTGGTCCTTTGCAAATAGTTTGACATGTTTGTGTTTCCGCTGTTGGACAAAACATGATAAAGCACCATGCCTCTCAAACATAGCAGCCAAGTGGATAGCCATGTGATGCTTATACACCCAATACTTGACACCATATGCACGCTGGTGAAGCTCCAGATGTTTCAACACTGCTGACTCAACCTCGTGGCGTGTGCATGGCAATCGCCTCGACGCGCAGGGAATAACATCCACGGCGTCACATAACGCCAGCGTGCTTGCTATCTGGTCTGCGACTGCATCGCATGATGGTGTGCTGGCAATGACTTGCCTGATGCAAAGAGCCAGTGCGGGAAGCGCAGACAGCTCTTGCGAGGCACTCGCCTGGAAGTCTCCCGTTTCCCAGACTGTTGCAGCAGAGTGGCGTTTGGATGGCCGCGTCCACTTCATGAAGTATTCGTGGAGGTCGTCGGCGCTGCAAATTTCTTTGGAACCTTTGTGCTCTAGGAGGGCCCTGACTTCCCGATCAAAAATGCCACTAACGAAATATACGTGAATCCAATCGAAGCAGAGGAATGTCATCACCAAGTATCTACGAAACGGGTCCAGTGCGACATGCGTTGGACGGAAACTCCAACCTTTCACCTGCGCCGCAGATGTGTACTGCGCGCCTGTGAGCTCGTCTCGCTGGTACCTCTCCCAATCAGGGCGCAACCTCTCCAAGATCGCGACGACTGCCGCGTCGGTGTTGTATGCGAGTTTGTTTTTTGTCAAGGCAGGTATCATCAACGTATGTCCCCGATCAGTCGAATTTCGTGTAGCAGAATTTCTTTTTAAGGACGTTCCTGCAACTTGCGCAGGCCTTAGAGCCAGCGTGCCCCTTGTTCATATGAAGCTCCCTCAATGCCTCCTCGTCTCCTATAACACACGCCAATCTCGCAACTATCGTTGCGTATGTTGTTGCGTCACCCAGCGCAGATACATCCAGCGCAACCCCCGTTGTCTCAAAGTGAACGCCACCCGATCTATTAAAAAAAGAGCTCGCTGAGCATCATGCGGATAGATTGCCCGATGCCCCCAGGCATATCTTTCACCTTGGCAACGCGCGCGGTGCTGAGGGTGAACCATAGATCTTCGTTTTGCAAGTGTTCGTCAAATTCGGCAAAAGACCCGTACACAGCATCCATACCACGGTAGTCGTTGCCTTTCGCGGCAGGATCGCGTGGCGATATACCATCGAAATAAAGAGTTATTTTCCAAGGCACAACTAAATAACATGGGTGCTTTTGCAATTGTTAGCGCATCAATGACTTGAACGGCCCGCTTTTCTTGCATATGGCGTACAATGAACGCCCCTGGGTTACACACCCAATTCTCAATGTGCCCCCATCGTTATCGTCGCCAACAGGCATCTGCATGCCATTAAATATAAGGCCATATGTGTTACGATCATTGACCACATGTTTCTCATATGCCCTATATTGGGACCCCCGCGAGACAGCGCCTGGCAACCCACTGTCACGAACGTAAGTGAGCACGTGAGACAATGCTGCCTTGGAAACATACGGGTCGCGGTGGGCCCCAACTAATGCATCGGAGTGTGTTCGGGGCCGCTTCGGCCGCGGACCCGACGCCATGCCAGCCAAAATGCTTACGGGCTGATGCGATATGCGATGACCGCAACGCAATCGACACGAGTGAGACAGGATGCGACGATCGCACCGTATTTGTTTTACACCACAGATGCACAAGCGAATCCATCGCTGCAACAACAAACAATGATATGTGCTGGCCTACGACCGATCGTCGATGAACGCCAAGGCAGCGGACCACGCCTCAGCGCGCGAGCGCACGCCAGGGCCCCGCTTGATCCTCTGGTCGCTCCGCCCCCACTACGGGGCGATATACCTGCTTGTCGTTCTGGGTCAGGACGTAGCCAACCCTGTAGTGAGGTTCCCCGCCTTCGCAGGCGGCGGCAGCACCTTCGGCTTCGCGACGTGGCTTGGGGGCCTCTTCGCGACGACCTTGCCCGTGTTATTGCCCGTGTTCTTGTTGCCCTTGTCGTGTCCTTTGCATGTGCTATGGCCTTTGTGCTTGTGTTTGATGCCCTTGCCCTTGCCCTTGCCCGTGCTCTTCGGCTGCTCTGCATCCTCTGATGCATCTGCTTCGGCGGCATCGGCGGCCGCGTCGCCAGCCGCGGCGGGGCGCTTGCGCGCGGCCGTCGCCGCGGCCGCCGCCTTCGCCTTGGTGGCGAGCAGCTTGCGCAGGGCGGCCTCCTCGCCGCTCAGGTTGGTATCGGGCTCTTCGTCATCAACTGTTGGCTCGGCCGCCGCCGACTTGCCGAGCGTTGGCTCCTCACGAGGCGGAAGCTTCGCCTTTGGTGGCTCCAGAGGGCAGCCCCCTGAATATGCCCCTGTGTGCACACCTGTAGACGCTCCTGCAGACCCAGCTGCATGTCCTCCATGGAGTGCCACATTGGCGAAGAGCGCCGCGGCCAACTGCCCCCCGAACATGTCCTGGTACATCTGCATCTGCCCACCAACCGTCATATCTGGCATCGCGGCCTTGGCGTGGGGGGGGGGGGGCGCGACGGGCTCAACGGTGGTAGTCTTCCTGATCTTGCTGGAAGACCCTCGCACGATCTCGGGCTCGTCGGCACCCATGTCCTCCATGCATGGGCCTTCGGCGTTGTCATGCGCTTCTCCCCACCATGCCTCGCTATGCATGTGGTCGATGGTGTCGTAATCCCAGATCGTCCTGTACCCGCGTTTGGCCCGCGCTTTCGCAGTGACATCTGCGCCCAACTTCTCCTTCACACCCTTCAATAGTTTCATCCACGCATCTGCGTTGTCACATTTCCCAACGGCATGTGCCACCACATCCGCCACTCGCGCCTTACTTTTTTTCAGATAATGTATGCGTGCCAAGTAGCGCGGCACGGTTGACCACACTGTTTACACACGCCTTTTCTGATAAGTCCACCCCTTCAACTTAGCGAGCTCAGTCGCTCTGAGGCATTCAGAGAAGATGGTTACCTCCTGCCACTTCTTAGAACCGCTGGTGTATCCCAGCAAGCCAGTCTTGTTGCCAACGGCCGAACAAAGCCGGGCAAGCTCTCGCGAACTCCAGTGGTCCAGCACATTGTCTCGAATGGCATTCGCGAGGAGTGACGCGTCATCGGTGCTCAAGTTCCCCAGATTGCCAACTTTGAGGAGCAACTGGTCAAATTGACACTTGGCCACTGCGGCGGGATCCAACCCACAGCTTATCTGAGTGTGCACCCATTCGTGCATATGGTTTAGCTCAGCGATAAGGTTTGGCACGGGCGTCATTGCGTAGTAAACGCAAGTAGATGGCGCGACAGGTCGCGACGTGGCGAGGTGATATCGCGAACGTCAGACTCGCGAGCCAAATGGGATACGGACAAGATGCCAACTGCAACATCACATGCAATTGCAGGGCGGCCCGACCGCGGTGGGGGGTGCATTGGGGGGGGCAACAATGGTACAGCCCCCCACGCCGTCGCCAATCACCTTCATCCGCACATCCCCTCCCCTGCTTCGCTGTCGTCGTTACCACTCTGCGGCCAGACCGCAAACCACAAACGGGATCGTATGTAATCATGTGCAGGATGTTAAATGCAACAGATGCAAGATAGTTCGACACACGACGCACGGCTTTGCAGCTTGCATTTCTCATGTGCGATCCGACTCGGGATCAGGCCGCGCCCATGGACTTCACATGCTCAAGCCATGCGGCTGCGACGCTGTGCGACTCGATCGCAGCCTCACGGTCCAGAATTGAGTTCATCCACTCATCCTTCGCCTTGAAGAACGCGGCGTAGTCGACATCTGCCTGTTGAGGCTGCTGGGGGTCAGGGTGGGGGATGGCCGTTGTTATGGGGCGGGTAACTTAATAAGCAATACGTTATTAACCACATGCATGCCTTCTTGGTCAGTGTTTTCACACGGGAGCGAGTCGACACCACACCCTTGTTCGCAGCCTTGACAATCTCTTTCTTCTGGCGAACCCGCTCCTCACGCTCCTCCCCAAGCTCATGACAAACCTGTGCCTCCACCGCCTTCTGCTTGGTGGACTTCACCATTGCAGCCAGAACAGTTTACGTGCAAGGGCCTGCGCGCGCACACACACACACACACACACACACACACACACACACACACACACACACACACACACGCGCACCTTGGGCCAACATGCTTACGAAAGGCTCGGTCGCCGCCGTAGCGCCGCCCTGTAGACCCCACTGGCGTGCAACCCCACATGCGCATGACGTTGCATTTTTTGCACGCAGCGCCACAAGCGATACGATGAATGCCTTTGCGCGCATGGGCTACCCTAGTAGCTACCCCGCTACCCTGTAGCTAACCCCGCAAAGCTGCTAGAGCGTACTACGCGACGCTAAGGGCCTTGCGGCCCCGTGCCCGCGTGAGGCCACCCACTGCAACGAGGCGACCAGTTGCACGAATGTGCACATTCCTCCACACCTCTGCCTCCCGCACAACCATGCGGAACACCTCCTCGGCGGCCTCCGCCTGTTTCATGGCTCGCTCCAGCTTCTTGAACGCCGCATCTACCTTTCGGGGGGGGGGGGCATGGCGTGAACGCGACCCTACCAACCACACCTGAAAACATTCAAACCCTGTAACACACGAAGCGATTGGGGTGTCGAATCGAATCACAGCAACGCAATACAATATGATTCGTACACGTGTGTATCAACACACATATACATGCAACGTAATGCAAGTCAGTATAGTAGCTAACACTACTAAACATAAAGACTACATAATGGGCCCAACCTTCTTGTCGTTCTTCTTCGCCTGTGATTCAGTGTATCTCACGTGCCTGACGGTGGCCGTGAGCGTGGCGTTGAAGTCCGCCCTGTCCTCGCGACGGTGTTGGGCCCGTAGTGCCTTGAGTTGGGCGGGCATCGCAGGCATGATGTGCACAACGGCGCGCAGACGCCTCGCGTGAGAGAGACGCGCCTCGCGTACCACAACGGCTACGGCCGAGATGCATATTGCGACTTAGCCGCGCAGTGGAACCGTGGAACACCCCCACTGGGCCTTCGGTGGAGCTCCCTATGGGGCCACGAAACGCTGCCCTGGGTGGGGGAACCGCATGCGAACCCACTGGGGCCTTCGGTGGAGCTCCCTATGGGGCCACGAAACGCTGCCCTGGGTGGGGGAACCGCATGCGAACACCCCCACTGGGGCCTTCGGTGGAGCTCCCTATGGGGCCACGAAACGCTGCCCTGGGTGGGGGAACCGCATGCGAACACCCCCACTGGGGCCTTCGGTGGAGCTCCCTATGGGGCTACGAAACGCTGCCCTGGGTGGGGGAACCGCATGCGAACACCCCCACTGGGGCCTTCGGTGGAGCTCCCTATGGGGCTACGAAACGCTGCCCTGGGTGGGGGAACCGCATGCGAACACCCCCACTGGGGCCTTCGGTGGAGCTCCCTATGGGGCCACGAAACGCTGCCCTGGGTGGGGGAACCGCATGCGAACACCCCCACTGGGGCCTTCGGTGGAGCTCCCTATGGGGCTACGAAACGCTGCCCTGGGTGGGGGAACCGCATGCGAACACCCCCACTGGGGCCTTCGGTGGAGCTCCCTATGGGGCCACGAAACGCTGCCCTGGGTGGGGGAACCGCATGCGAACACCCCCACTGGGGCCTTCGGTGGAGCTCCCTATGGGGCCACGAAACGCTGCCCTGGGTGGGGGAACCGCATGCGAACACCCCCACTGGGGCCTTCGGTGGAGCTCCCTATGGGGCCACGAAACGCTGCCCTGGGTGGGGGAACCGCATGCGAACACCCCCACTGGGGCCTTCGGTGGAGCTCCCTATGGGGCTACGAAACGCTGCCCTGGGTGGGGGAACCGCATGCGAACACCCCCACTGGGGCCTTCGGTGGAGCTCCCTATGGGGCCACGAAACGCTGCCCTGGGTGGGGGAACCGCATGCGAACACCCCCACTGGGGCCTTCGGTGGAGCCCCCTATGGGGCTACGAAACGCGTGAGAGGTGTGCCGAGAGCAGAGGCAAGGAGGGGGAGGAGGGAGGAGAGGAGGAAGGAGAGGAACGCGGGGCACCGTCTCTTCAAAACGAGGACCCAACACCACAGGATGGTTGGGAAATAGTCGACCACCCACACAAGGACGACGAGGTCCCCAGCCCCTGGTGCAGCGAGCGCCAGGACGGCTGATGGCCTCGCCCCAAATGTGGGGTAGAGCACGGATGCCTGTCAAAGGGTCAGTCGCATCGGGCCGTGCTGGAAAGAAGAAAAAAGGCTAAAGCCTGAATAGATACACTAAACAGAACTGTCAGACTGATCCTGGCGCCTCCTCGCCAAGAAAGTGGGATTGTCCCGTCGCAGCTCTTGATGGGTATCTCGCTTCTGCAAAGCAAAAAAGAAGCTCCGAGGCCATATCCTGCAGGTGGGCCTCCTCCTCAGAATCAGTGTCCTGCGGGGGCCCCGAAGGGGCAGGGAGGTGCCTGTAGGGGCCTCGGGTCAGGCGGGATAAGTCCGAGCTGGAGATCGGCCAGTCGACGCCTACGGAAGGTCTTTCGGGGTGGCGCCCCTTGGAGACCTCCGACCACACCCTCCTTCCAAAGAGCGATGGGCGAGACGGGCAGTTGACCAGCAAGCCTCTAAATCTCCCGTGAGAAGAATAGGATTTGCAAGAAATGCACAGAATAAAAATAGCCCCGTCAGAACATTCCAAACCTGGGCAGGAGTGCCCTAAACTGCTGATCCGTTGTAGAGGCAGCTCCCTCGTGCCTGGGCAGTCCTCCAAGGGGGGCTTCCGAGGCCCGGGGCAACGTCGCACTTTGAGGCATAGTAGGCACTTCCAAAAAGTTCCAAAGTGTCACCAGAAATGCATCCCTTTGCCAGCTCTCACTGGCTTAGGCGGGCGGACGTACTCTACTTCTCCATACTCACGCAGAGGAGCGTAGTGGGGGAGAAGGTGTATCGCCAGGGTGCAATAAGCTCTAGCAAATTTGATGTCGGTGGTGAGCGATTCCTCTAGCTTCAAGTCTGATGGGTGCCTCGCGAGTGCGGCCTTGGCCAGGGCATCAGCCTGGTCATTCCCTTCCCTCCAGAAACGAAGCTGCGGGGAAATCGAAACGTCGTCGATCGATTGGCGGGCGCCTCCCAAGGACGCCCCCGCCCCCCCCACACACACACTTGGCTGTTCAATGGTTTTTGGATCCTCGCCTTTTTCGCTTCCGAAAGACCCTTGGTGTCTCAAGATTGCCTAAAGATCAAGAGAGGCCCAAGAGGGGAACTGAGGAGGCCAACGGCGCCCTCGAGAGCACCCAGAGGCACCTCCTGAGGGCCTCAACAGGCGATCGGTCCTTCTTCAGAGGGGAGTCGCTGGTCGGCGCCACCCCCCTTCTTGCTCGGCGGACTCCAAAATGGTCCCCGGGAGACCCGACATGCCCCCAAGAGAGCCCCCAAAGTACCCCAAACAGCTGCCGAGGAAACCCCAATCCCAAAGAGAGCGCCGAGATGGCTTCACGAAGGGCTATACAAGAGTTCACGATGTTCGTGTTGTTGTTGTTGTTGTTGTTGTTGTTGCTGTTGTTGTTGTAAGCCTCTTTACTTCACAACGCCGTGCGTATAGGTTTTATACGCATATATATATATATATATACATAGTACACCTGAGAAACCCCAATCAGTGGATTATTTGTAACATCGTCATATGGATCTTGAGATCGATTATGAGATCGATAATGAAATCGATAGTGGTGTCGATAGAGGACGGTTGTAAGGTCGATCGTGAGACCGAGAGTGAAACCGATTCGATGCGATCGACAGGAAAATCGATCGCGAGATCGCTCGTGCGATCTCTAATGAGATCCCTTGCGAGATCGATTGTGAGATCGATGGTGACATCGATGGTGAGATCGATAGAGAGGTGGGAAATGAGATCGATGTTGAGACCGATCGATTTAAGAAGATCGACCAAGAACCCGGGAACCTGGGAACGTCTCCGCCCACCGAAATCGGCCCGGGAAGCGGGAACCCGGGAACCTGGAACCAGGAACCTGAGAATCCAGCGTGCGACCAACATCGGCGGGAAACTTTCGCCAAATCCTTCAACCTCCGCTAGGACCCCTTCATTGCATCTACATAGACATCTACATATATACATATATATACACATATCTATATATATATATATATATATATATATATGCTATCCTGCATCCGACAGCTCGCCATGCAGTCGTTTCTGGATGAGTTGATGGTGACGCGAGAAACCTCAGAATACGCCCCAAGGTCAGCCCACCCAGACATCGCGAGGAGGCCACAAGACATTCCCAACTCGCCATGGCAAACCCCGAGAAGCCCCCAAGCACAGCCCAATAATCCCATCGCTGATGCCGAGACATCCCCCAAACGCAGATTCAACAAGCATCGCTGGCCTGTCAATGTGTCGTCTGGCTCCACCTCCTTCCCGCGCAGGTGCCAAGATCTGCTTCATCCCAGAAGGCGCCCCCGCTTCGCCCCCCCCCCACCGCTCTCCCAGCTCCTTGGCTGCCCGCGTTCCGACGAGGATCCCGAGGCAGATCCCCAGTCGCGGCGACGAGCCACCCTGCCCCCTGCCCTGAAAGCTACACGTCGTTCATTTCTGACCGTGCTCATTTCTACTTGTGCTCGTTTCTAATTGTTCCCGGCCCCCTAATGGCCAGGAAGAGGCCCAGGATAGAACAATTAGAAATGCAAGGATCTTGGCCCCAAACAAAAATAAATGAATTCGAATACTTAGAAATGAACCATATGTACTTAGTCCTCCAATTAGAAAGACCTCGAATAATTCGAAACCAAACCTCCAAACAACTCCACGCCTCAATCATCCAGGGGGCGAGGCGATCGACGCGCCAAGCGCGTGCAAATCCCCGGCAAACTCGCCGAGTGCGCGCCGACCGGACGAAGGTGATCAAACTGGCAGCGCCAAACGCGCCCAGAATATCAGTTGAGGCGAACTCTATCTGGAAGCACCCGACGGCTTGGCTGGAGACGCAGGATGGAGGGAGGAAGGGGAACGAGATAGGAAGCATGTGGGAGAGGAAGGGCGGAACGAAAAGGCGGAGGCAAGAGATATTTCTCCTCTGGCAAAAAGGGGGGGAGCCGCCCCACGAGGCGTCGGGGTGCTCCCGCGTGCGAGCGCAGAAAACGCCAGAAAGAACTTGCACTTCCGCAGTGCGGCAACTCGTCAAAATGCGCGTTTGCCTCGACAGGGCCAGTGCCTCACCCCACCGTCCTCTCTCCCTGCCTCCCCCCCCTACCTGCTCCCCAGATCTGGTGCTTGGGAAATGAGGAGGTATATTCGGAAATGAGCTGCAATAGTTCGCTACGTGGAACTACTGCGCGCAACTGTTGCGCGCAAATATTTTGATTGGTTTCCCCGAACAGACGCGGGCGACTGAGATACGAAGTTCCCATATGCTTGAAAACCTCATGCGTGCATGACGTCCATGCTGCATGGATCAGCTCTGAAGGGTGACTGCATTATTGACTTACCATCTACTTGAAACACGCTCTGCACATACCACGTCCATGCTGATAATGACCAAAGGGAACATGAAACTACATCGCAGCGGCGGGACGCCGGGCAACAACGAGCACGTCGGCCTGCATCTTCACGCCTGCGCATGACACAAGCCGACTTCCGACCGAAGTGGACCCCTGGAATCCTTGAATAAACGCGCACGAGGAGAATGCGGATGGCAGCGGGAGCGGCTGACAGACTGCACACGGTCTGCACAGTGACAGCGGCACGGGGAGCGGGGGAGGTGGGAGGCGGCGGGCGAGGCTGGTCAGCCGGAATGGCAGCGCCACTTCTGTGGAGCCCTGACCAGTGCACAGGCCTGATCGATTTTCGGGCCAACTACATTCACACTGAAGATCCTCTCTGCATGCGTTGCAGGATACAGAACTGCCCATGGTCTGCGCGGTGGCAGCAGCACGGGGATGGGGGAAGATGGAAGGCACTGGGCGAGGCTGGTCAGCCGGAATGGCAGCGCCACTTCTGTGAGCCTTGGCCATTGCACACGCCCACGTGACACTCGGAGTAGACATGGATGCCACAGTATTGCGCCCGCGTGCTCAACTACCGCTTCATACTACATGACCAGACGCAACTATTGCATCGTGGCAGGCCAACTATTGCAAACGATTGCTAACAAGAAAAGCGAGAACACAAACGGATGAATCGCAAAGATAATTGATTGCGCTCGCGCGGGCAAGTATTGCGCCTCGACTATTGCACGAGGCGCGGTACTATGTGTGTGATCGATTTCAACTATTGCGCGAGCTATTGAGCGCACGCTTCGCGGCCCCAGTCCCAAAGACCCCACTCGCCTGATGAAGACATGTGCATACGTCTCTCCTCCAGGACCCGCATTCCTCATGCTGCAGCACAGAAGACACTTGCAGGCGCCTATGAAGGGGCCCTGGTACACAAAAATAAATATAAACAAATAGCCGGATTCCCCATACATTCCTATGTATTATAGGTTTCTGTCTTCCCCAACACTTCCCATATCTTCGCATATTTTCCTGGGGATCGACGACTCATTTTGTCTGAGTGTTTTTCCCTTCCCGAGCCAAGTTGGCCCGACGATGAGATGGCAATCTCCGCCCCGGATGTGCGCGCGAAGGGCAACGCAAGCGGAGCGGGCCGTCGCGGAAAGGGCGCAGGGGGGAGGCTGCCCGGCCTCCACCGCAGCGCTGGAGAACCAAAGGGCGAGGCCATGGTTAGGTCGAGCCTTTCTTCCTACAGGCGGATTTTGGGCGAAAAATATCAAATACTCCACAAAAACACACCCAAATAGTGGACACATAATCGAAAAATCGTCCCCTAACTATTTCTTGACAATTTTTGAATATTCGAAAGAGCGCGCCCACAGCGCCGGAGCAAGGGGGGGGGTCCCCCCTCAGCTGCCCCCCCATCCCTTCAACATTCCCTGCTGGAAGCTCCCCCCTCCCTCCCCCCCTTCCCCCCCCCCTTTACGCTACCCCCCCCCTCCCCCCTTTCCAAAGGGAGGGGGGCTTCGCTACTCCAAAGAGAGGGGGGGCTTACCTACCCACCCCTCTCCTTGGCCCCCTTCTGCCGGAAACTACCCCCCCCCCCTTTGGCTCCAAAGGAGGAGGGCGGGGGCTTAGCAGCCCCCCTCTCCTTTCGGCACCCGGGAAGCTCCCCCCCCTCCCCCCCTTTCGACAGAGAGAGCGCCCCAGCCGGAGCAAACGGGGGGGGGGCTACCCCTCCCTCCTTCCACCCCCCCCCCCTGCTGGAAGCCCCCCCCCCCCCCCCTCCCCCCCCCTTTTTCGCCCCCCAAGCCCCCCCCCCCCCCCTTCCCCCCCCGTTCGCTATTCCGAAGCTCCCCCCCTTCTCCCCCCTTTCGAAAGGGAGGAGGAGCTTAGTATCCTCTCCCTATCCCCTCTCTGGAGCTCCCTCCTTCCCCCCTTTGGTTCCAGGGGGGGGGGGAATCTTCCCCCCCTTTCGGCACCCAGGAAGCTACCCCCCTTCCCTCCCCCCTTACGACAGAGAGGGGGGCTTAGCTGCCTCCCCATTGACCCTCCTTCTGCCGGAAGCTACCCCCCCCTTCCCCCCTTTGGTTCCAAAGGGGGGGGGGGCTCAGCAGCCCCCCCCCTCCCCCCCTTTCGGCACCCGGGAAGCTCCCCCCCCCTCCCCCCCTTTCGAAAAGGAAGGGGGGCTTAGCAGGGTCCGAGAAAACTGGACCACGACCCAGGCGCCGAGAAAACAAGAAACGAAAACACGAACCAGGGAAAGAGAAAGCGAGACGACGACCCAGGGTCAGAGAAAACGAGACCACGACCCAGGAGCAGAAAAAAAGAGAAAACGAGAAAACCAACCATGGCCCGAGGAAACCAAACCACGACCCAGGGGCAGAGAAAACGAGAAAACGAACCAGGGTCAGAGAAAACGAGGCCACGACCCAGGAGCAGAGAAAACGAGAAAACGAAACGTGGCCCGCGAAAACGAGACCACGACCATGGGGCAGAGAAAGCGCGAACACGATAAAACAAACCAGCGTCAGAGAAAACTGGATCACGACCCAGGGGCCGAGAAAACAAGAAAACAAACCAGGGTCCACGATAACAAGACCACGAGAGAAAACGAGACCACGACCCAGGGGCCGAGAACACGAGAGAACGAGAAAACTAACAAGGGTCCGAGGAAAAATGGCACCACGACCCAGGGAACGAGACAACAAGAAAACGAGATCACGAACCAGGGCCCGAAACAACAACACAAAACAACACAAGCAGAGAAAACGAGAAAACGAGACAACGAACCAAGGTCCTAGAACACGAGACCGCGACCCAGGGGCCGAGAACACGAGGAAATGAGAAAACTAACCACAGTCTGAGCAAACGAGACCACGACCCAAGGGCACAGAAAACGAGAAAACGAACCAGGGCCAGAGAAAACACGACGACGACCCAGGGGCCGAGAAAAAGAAAAAACGATAAAAGGAATCAGGGCCCGAGAAAAGGGGACTGCGAACCAGGGGCAAAATAAAAACAAGAAAACAAAATAACGAACCAGGGTCAGAGAAAACGAGGCCACGACCCAGGGGCCGAGAAAACGAGAAAGCGAGACGACGAACCAGGCCCCGAGAAAACGAGACCACGACCCAGTGGCCGAGGAAATCAGAAAACGCGAAAACAAACCACGACCCAGGGGCCGAGAAAACGAGAAAACGAACCAGCGTCCGAGGAAACCACGACCCAAGGGCCGAGATCACCAGAAAACGCTTGGCTCGAGAAAACGAGACCACGACCCAGGGGCCGAGAAAACAAAAAACGAGAAGACGAACCAGGCCCCGAGAAAACAAGACCACGACCCAGTGGCCGAGGAAATCAGAAAACGCGAAAACGAACCACGACCCAGGGGCCGAGAAAACGAGACAACGAACCAGCGTCCGAAGAAACCACGACCCAAGGGCCCAAGGGCCGAGATCACCAGAAAACGCTTGGCTCGAGAAAACGCGACCACGACCCAGGAGCCGAGAAAAGGAGGAAACGAGAAAACGAAGCAGGACCAGAGAAAACGAGACCACCACCGGAGGGCCGAGACAACGAGAATACGATAATACGAACCAGCGTCCGAGAAAACAAAACCACGACCCAGGGGCCAAGAAAACGAGAAAACGAGAAAACGAAGAAGGGTCCGAGAAAACTGGACCACGACCCAGGCGCTAAGAAAACGAGAAAACGAGAGCACGAATCAAGGTCAGAGCAAACGAGACCGCGACCCAGGAGCCGAAAACACGAGAAAACAAGAAAACGAACCAGGGGCCGAGAAAACGAGAAAACGATGAAAGGAATCATGGCCCGAGGAAACGAGACTACGAACCAGGGGCCGAGAATACAACAGAAGAAGACAACGAACCAGGGGTCGAAGATATTCTTCAATGCGTTCGCTAGCGCTGCGGTGCGCGCCTGTTGTCAGGGATTCCGCCACTTTGCCAGATCCCCGGAAGGGAGGGGGGGGAGGTAGCTTCGGAAGCCCCCCCCCCCCCTCCTGCAGCAATCCACTCCAGCCACTACGCCACATAACATCATGGACATGGCGGTGACGGCGAAGCAATCCACTTCAGCCGATGCGCCACACAACATTGTTCACATAGAGGCGAAGGCGAACTCCTTCCCTCTTGGATCCCTTCCCGGGGCGGGGGGGGGATCCCGGGGGGGGGGTCCGGGGGGGGCCCCAAGGGGGGTGCATGGTCCAGGGGGGTGGTCCCAGGGGGGTCCTGGGGGTATTACCATGTTTTTTTTTGTGCCCCCACAACTCCCCGCCCTGGCCCCGGTCCCGGCCGGCCCCGGCTCCCGCCCCGCCGGCCGCGGCCCAGGACCCAGTCCCAGCCTCGGCCCTGCCCCGGCCCTGGCCCTGGCCCCGGCCCTGACCGGCCAGTCCCAGCCTCGGCCCCGGCCCCCTGGCCCTAGCTCCCGGCCCACCCCGGCCCCGGCCCTGGCCCAGGTCCCGGCCCCAGCGCCTTCCAAATCTAACTACACCTCCGAGGCCTCCCAAATGCCCAAGATGCCGAGCCCAGCTTCAATATGACGAAAGAAGAGTCGCCCCAGGAGGGCTCAAAGACGCCCCGCGTCGTCGCCAACATCGTCAACATTCTCGCCATTATCTCCCTCTTTTTCCTCCTCATGATCGCCATGCTCTACTCGCCCCTGCCCTTCCTTCGTGCCCCCCCGCAGCCCTGCTCGCCTCACTCTCCTTCTTTTCAGTCCCTCCCTGTGCTCCTACTCCTCCTCATCCGCCTCTTCCTCCTGTCCTCCTCTTCATCTTCCTCCCCATGCTCCGCCCTCCTCCCCAACCTCAAGGTCGGCGGCACCGGCCGTAAGGCCTTCGCAATATATTCGAAAAGTCGTCCCACAACTTTTTTTTTTTACTATTTTTGAATACCTCTCCTGTAGAGGGGCATGCCCGACTTAAGGCTACCTAGGCCGTCCCCCCAGAGATCAATCAGCTGTGCCTTTGCGAAGCATCGCGCCCCCGGGCAGATCAAAACGCGAACGGGTCTCAGAGGGAGAAGTAGGCAAGGTAAGGTGGGCGTTTTTTTATTCGGCGTTTCGACAGTGGACGGAAAGGGGGGGGGGTCCGGCTCCAGACCTCTGCTTAGCGCGACTGCTCCTAAGAGAACGTCCTACGGGGGAGGGCCCCCGCCTGCCTGAAACGGGCGCCTTAAAAAAACCAAGATCTACTCCATGGGGGAGGGGGGAGAGCGGGGGTGCTAGGGCCCGCGCCGATCGGCAGAACAATTAATACACAACGATCACAAGGGCAACTGTGCCCAGGCTTCGAGCAGCCCCCATGGCTGCGAGCAGGCTCGAAGCACCAGGTATTCGTGTTTCGAATGTGAGCCAGAACGACTACGGATGGTGAAACAGTTGTTTTTTTGTCGGTGATGACGATAATGGCGGTGGTGGTGATGACCGTGATGGTGGCGATGGTACTGATGATGATCATGATGGTCCTGATGGCGGAGGTGATGGTGATCGTGACGATGCTGTTGAAGAGGGCAGTGCTGATGCGACTGTTGTGGATGGCAGGGGTGACGAGGGTGTTGGTGATGCTGATGACTACCTACCAGACCACCCCAACCCAACCCGAAGACCCGAATTTCGGGTTGGGGGGGGTATGGGCTCCATTGGTGTTTTTTCGATGTTCCTGGACCCCCCCCCCACTAGAAATCGAGAGTAATTCTGACCCTTCGGGTTGGGTTGGGGTGGTTTGGTGGGTGATGCTGATGCTGATGCTGCTGAGGATGAGGACGCTGGCGGGGGCGGGCTCCTCCTCTTCTGCGGGCGGGCGCCCTCCGCGGCGCCGGGCCCGCGGGCCGGGGCCTGGATCGGGCTGGGCGCGCAGGGCCGCCAGGGGGGGAGGGGAGGGGCAGCATTAAGGGGGGTGACTGGCTCAGGGGGGGGGGCCTTCGACCCCTGGAATCGGTGGTGCATCGCCGACAGATCTGCGGCAAGGTCAGGAGCTTCTGCTCAGCGTGTCGCGGCGGCGGCCCCGGCGACGCGCTGCTGTGTCATGCGCGCGGACAGCCCTTCGCTCCATTCCTTGGGGCGGGAGGCTGGGAACAGCGAGAGACATTGGCGTTTGGTGGCTGGGACGTGGACAACGTTTCCCGCCGAAGCGTGGTGGTTGAGCAAGGAACGACCGTCCCGGCATTCTTATAGGCCTGCCACGAAATGTTCTTGGAACCGGGAAATGTTGTAAGAACAAGAACAATGTTCTTAGAGTACAACCCCGATGTGTTAAAACAAGTCAGTCCCAGCCAGAGATATTCTGAGAAGATTTAGTGAAAGCCACAAAAGGTTCTTAGAACATTATCTGGTAGGCCTATAGGCACGCCAGGACGCTTCGCCACTGATTGAGGTGGGCCAGAACTGACAGTGAAGGGGGGGAGCGGCTCTCGGGAGCGGCCAAGAAGGGGGTGTCCAAGAGGGGGGGGGTGCAAATCATCACCGGCGGCATGTGCGCGGGCCAGCGGGGGGGCCAGGGACGTAATGGAATAAGAAGTGGCGCCATGAAATCTGGGGAAATATCATGGCCCCCGCCATGATATCACCCCCCTCTTTGCCGCTCCCGGGGGGGAGGGGGCCGGCTCGGGCGGGGAACCATCGACCCGGAGTCGAAGACGCACCACTGATATATCGGCGAGGGGCACCCGACAGCGAACCCGCACGTGCCTGCGCGGGCGTGGGCTACCGGGCCAATGCAGTCAGCCAGAATAGTGAGGATGCGCGACAAGGATGCAAGGAGGAGGAGGACGAGGAGGAGGAGGAGGCGGAGGAGGAGAAGGAGGCGGAGGAGGAGGAGGAGGAGGAGGAGTAGGAGGAGGAGGAGGAGGAGGAGGAGGAGGATGCGCGATAAGGACGCCCATTTCGAAGCTGTTCGAGCGGGGGGCGGCCAACGAAGCCGGCGAAGGATGGACCGAGGCGGCAAGGATGCAAGGGTACACTCGGGAAGGTTGCCCGTCCTTGCTATGCGGGTTGACTGTATCGGCGATGAATGGGCGATGGGGGGTCGATGCGTCCCCCGCTGAGCCCATCCTTAGGTCGGGCATGTCCTCCTAGAGGCGGATTGTTTGGACGACGAACAGAACATAGCCCAAACATGCTCAAACATCTGTCCAAAGGGACTCGCAACAGAATCCCCAGACCATGCTTTGACTATTTTTGGATCTCCCCCCTGTAGAGGGACAGGCCAGAGCTACGCCTAAAATGACCCCCCCGGAGCGGTGCTCCCGCAGGTGGGCACGGGGTCCCGCCGGGTCTGCCCGGGGGACGTGGCCCGAGGAGCGAGGGTGACGGCGGCGACGTGGGCGAAGGCAGGGTGTGGGCCCGAAGCTGCTCGCTCGCACCAGGTCGGGCCTGTCCCTTTACAGGGGGGAAGTACACCCGAAAATAGTGACAAAATAATATGGGGGACAATTTTTGGAGCACTTTTTGCAGATTTGGGGAATAGGTTCGAGGTATGTTATGGATTTGTCGTCCAGAATCCGCCTGCAGGGGGAAGGAAAGGCCCGACCCATCTCTCGCGTCGAAAAACCACTGGGGCGCAAGGTCGTTGCTGGCCGTTTCTGGCCCCCGGGGGCCCTCGCGCCGAACCCCGGGACCCTCAAACAATACGACTCGGGAGGAAAGGCCAGCCTTTAAGTCGGGCGTGTCCCCCTACAGGGGGATCTTCGACGAAAAATTTGAACAAATACTCACAGAAGACTCAAACATGATCAGCAAATACTCAACAAATCGTCCCCATACGATTGACTATTCTTGAACACTCCTTCTGTAGAATGTAGAAAGACAGGCCCGACTTCAGGCCAGCCCCGGGAAGAGGCTCCGGACTCCGGCAGGAAAGGCCAGCCCCGGGGGAGAGGGTCGGGACCTTCGGTGGACCGCGCGGTGGCAGCACGAAACGGACATCGGGTGTCGGGGGGAGGGAGAGGGAGGAAGACGAGGTTTGAGCAGGGACAGACCGTCCCGGTATTCCTGTAGTCACGCCACGAAGCGTTCTTATTACAACCCATAAGTGTTCTAAGAACAACAACAATGTTCTTAGAACATAAACCCGATGTGATATAACAAGACAGACTCCGCCAAAAATTGTCTAAGAACATCTCGTGGAAACCACAAAGGGTTCTTAGAGCACTGTTTGGTAGGGCTATCCAGGACGCTTCGCCACTGCTTGAGGGGTGGGGGTGGGCGGGGGTGGAGGTGGAGGAAGCAAGGAGGGGTCGAGGAGGTGGGCGAGGATGAGGGTGAGCGAAGATGAACGACGGGGAGGGCGAAGATGGGGACGACGACGACGACGAGGATCGACGGGACACCTGCCGGGGCCATACATACACATCTATATATATATATATATATATAGACGCATATTCATTTATACTCGGAATATGCCGACGTACCTGACAGCCTAGCCTCAATACCGCCATCGGGTCGGCTCATCTCAACCTCCAGCACCCCGCGATAAACACTCTGTCCTTTTCGAAAGTTGCGTGTCGTCCAACTCGTCCACGAATGTGCTCCGAGCCCGCTCGAAACGACTCGCCAGGGCCACCCCGACCTTCGTGGCAAACGAGCTGCTTCAAACCGCCGTTCAAAGGACTCGAGCGAAGCGCCATGCTGCATGGGAAGATTGGCGTCGCTCTCTGCGAATGCCTGCTGGACTTCCACGCCAGGACGGCTTGTCGCAAGGCTGCCAGGCTCGGGCACCTGTGCCCTCCACCTGGCCACCTTGCGAACTTCTACCTGGCCGACGGCTGAGCCCGCGGCCTCCACGCCCTCGACAAAGCCCACGGGCGCCGCGACCGAGGCACTGCTCAGGAGACAGAGATCTCCGCTTCCTCCCGCGCGCGCGAGTGGACCTGTTTGACCCATGTCCTAAGGCGGGTAAGTTGATGAGTTGGTGGATGGACAGGATACCCGCTGGTGGCACCACCGTGGCCGAAGTGATGGCCTCTTGCCGCCTTGGCCGCGAGGTGAGGTTGAGCACGAGTTTCGCGAGCACGGGCAAGATGAGCTGGACCTGCTGCACCTCGGGCGTAACGGGGCTGGCGATCACGCCCGGATTCACTAAGCGGTCGTGCCTCTTCCTCTGAGTTCCTCTCTTGCTTTGCGACCCCCACTTACGTCTCTTCCGGCCAGCTTGGGACCAGCCTGAGGAGCACCGTCGGCCATCGAAGTCACGGCCGAAGGAGGAGAAAGGGGGGGGAGGAGGAGGAGGAGGAGGAGGAGGAGGAGGAGGAGGAGGAGGAGGAGGAGGAGGAGAGGAGGAGGAGGAGGAGGAGGAGGAGGAGGAGGAGGAGGAGGAGGAGGAGGAGGAGGAGGAGGAGGAGGAGGGGAGGGAGGAGGAGGAGGAGGAGGAGGAGGAGGAGGAGGAGGAGGAGGAGGAGGAGGAGGAAAGGGGGGGGAAGGAGGAGGAGGAGGAGGAGGAGGAGGAGGGAGGAGGAGAAGGAGGAGGAGGAGGAGGAGGAGACAAGCATGGCACGATCCGGCCCGCCCCAGCAGCGCCGGGGCGACGGCAGGCCCGTGGCGAGGCCGCGGGACGCGCGGGAGGTGGAGCCGACGTGCGCAGCAGAGGGAGGAGGCGCAGGCAGGGCCACGGGTGCCGCGCTCCCGGGTGTGGAGCCTCTCGGCCCCAGAGAGGCGGGCAAGAGAGGGGAAGAAACGAGGAGGGGAGGGCGGGAGGAGGGAGGAGGGAGGAGGCACAGCGCCACGGGAGGAAGGATTCAGGAGGTTAGGAGGGAGGAGGGAGGGAGGGAGGGGGGGGGAGGGAGCACGGGCAGCATCGGCAGCAGCAGCACCCCACACACCCCAGCACGCATGCCTCGGCCGAGCCGCCGACGGCTCGAGCGGACAACCCCAGCGCGGCGTCGAGCGCGGCCCGGCCCAGGCTGCGGAGGCTGCTGACCCTGCGGGCGGCAGGGAGAGGGGGGGTCCTCCTTCTACTCCTCCTCCTTCTCCTCCCTCCTTCCCTCCCTCCCTCCTTCCCTCCCCTCCGTAGCATCTTGGCTCGAGCCATCTCGGCTCAAGCGGATGCCCGCGCCGCCGTCCGCCGCGATGGTCGCTGCGCGGGCTGGAGGGGCCCTCCCGTCGCTCGACGGCGCAGCACTGGTTGCTGCCGCTGTGTGTGCCGCCGTGGGTTGCCGCGCTCCAACGGCGCACCATCGCTGCCGTCGCCAGTGCGGCGGTGGCCGCTGCGGCATCGGCTGCGGTGGCCAATGCAGCGCGTGCCGACGGCTGGCGTGCTGGTCAACGAGGACGTGAAGGACGCGAAGCCGAGGCCGATGACGGAGGCGAATGGCGGAGCGGCGCGCCGCGGGGCGCGCCGGGCTGCCTGCTGCTGCTGCTGCTGCTGCTGCTGCTGCTGCTGCTGCTGTCAGAGGCCGTGGAGCCCCCTGGCACGGAGCCCGGCGGAGGTGGGGGCGCGCTCGTCGCTGCGGGGCGCGCCCGTCGGTGCCGACGCGGGGCAGAGGCCCTCGCGGTCGTGCCCCTGGGCGTCGACAAGGGCTCGGACGTCAACAACGAGTGGGGGGGGGCGTGCCGCCGTCGCGCGCGGCGCGGAGGCGGCTGCGGCGCACCGACACACGGACCGGCGAGGCGTGGCGGCGCGCACAAGTGGGCAGGGGGGAGGGGGGAAGGCTTCCTCGGAAAGAGGCCGCCTCTTAGAAGGCGCGGGCCTTGCACTTGCAGACACAAGGCCAGCTCCTTCCTGAGAAGCGGGGGTGTTTCTAAGAAGCATTGCCCCTCCTCCTCCTCCTCCTCCTCCTCCTCCTCCTCCTCCTCCTCCTCCTCCTCCTCCTCCTCCTCCTCCTCCTCCTCCTCCTCCTCCTCCTCCTCCTCCTCCTCCTCCTCCTCCTCCTCCTCCTCCTCCACCCCTCCCTCCTCCTCTACTCCTCCTCCTCCTCCTCCTCCTCCTCCTCCTCCTCCTCCCCCTCCTCCTCCTCCTCCTCCTCCTCCTCCTCCTCCTCCTCCTCCTCCTCCTCCTCCCATGCGCGTGGCCGAGAGGCGGGTGCGGCGGCGGCGAGGCTTGCTGCGGGCGCGGGCAAGCGCTGCTGCGGCGCCCGACGACGGCTTCCGCGGGGGCGGGTGCGGGCAATGTCTTTATCCACATCAAGTGCGTCTTGGAGCTTCGGACACTCTTCCCAAGAAAGAGGAGGCGCACTGGATATGGATTAGAATCTGCCTCCAACAGGTTCCATTTCTATCCATATCCAGTGCGCCTCGGCCCTTGCGGCGCCCCTTCCAAAAAAGTCCAAGGCGCACTGGATATGGGTATAAATATTGCCCGCAGCGGGCCTCTCGCGAATGCAGCGCGGGCCGGCGACCCAAGTGGCGGAGGGTGCTCTGCTGCCTGGCTGCCCTCGCCGTCGGCCTCGCCGGGGGGCGCGCAAACACCGACTGGCGATCCACGGGCTCGGCGCGCGGTCGCCAGATGCATTCGGGTGTGGCTGGAAGTGCCCCTGGCCCAAGGTGCCCCCGGCGGCCCGCACCATTTTGGAGCCCCTGGGGGCCCCTCGGCCTCGTGAGGGGTGCCCTGGAGGCCGTCTGGGCCACCCCGAGAATCCCGGGGGGGCCTTGGGCCAGGGGTACTTCTAGCAACACCCGATCCATGGATCGGGAGCAGTGCCCTCTCCAAAATGCGGCCGGTGCCGCCTCGCTCGGCGGCGGAGATCCGCGAATTCCCATGGGAACGGGACCCGTCGCTAGGCCTCGCCCCCTTGATCCGCGTTTGCGATCGCCCGACTCGTGGCGGGGGGCCCTGCCCCGCCAGGCCCCCGTTCCGGAGTGCACCGTCGGGGGGTCTGGATCCTCAGGTGGTGACCAGGCCCCCCGCGGAGGGGCGGGCCGCGGTTCGACCGCGTCTCGCCCTGCGGCGCGCGCGTCCTCCCTCCCTCCCTCCCCCTCCTTCCTCCACCTCCTCCTCCTCCTGCTTCTCCGTCCTCCTCCTCCTGCTCCTCCTGCTCCTCCTGCTGATCCTCCTCCTCCTTTTCCCTCACTTCCCCCTCCTTTATCGCACCACGATGGGGCCCATTCCATTCCATTTCCGCCTCCCTCCTCCTGCTCCTCCTCCCTCTCCTCCCCCTTCCTCCTTCTCCTCCTCCTCCTCCCTTCTCCTCCTGTTCATCATGCTGCTCCTCCTCCCTCCTCCTGCTCCTCCTCCCCCTTCTGCTTCTCCTCAATTTGCCTCATGCGCAACTCCTCCCTGCCGGCCCCAACCGGTTCAGGGATGGAGGGCGGATCCTTTCCAAAATGTGGCTCTCGAGTCAGCGCCGAGCACATTCGTCAGAAAAGTCTACAGCAGATTCATGGATCGAGGGCGGGCTGTTTTCAAAATATGGTTATCGCCTTGGCTCCGCGCACATTCGTCTCGCAGGTTCGCAACATACTCTCGGATGGCTGGTAGTGTTCGAAAAGTGACTGTCGCCTTAGCGCCGCGCCCACTCGTCTTAAGCAGTTGCAGCAAAGATAAAGGATGGAGGGTGGGTGGTGTTCAAAATGTAACTCGCGCCTCGGCACCGCGCACATTCGTCGTACACGTTAGCAACGGTCTCAAACATCGGTAGGGTCGAAGTCCCAAGAGTGGTGTTCTGGCACGGTCTTGGATTGCTCGGGCGCAGTCAGGATGATATGCAGTCTTCAGGTCCCAAAAAATGAGTTCTGATACGGTTTGGACTTGTCAAGACGCAACAGTCGCGTTGACCCGCGTCGTCGACGTCCCAGGAGCGGTGAGCTGGCATTGCTGAAGATCCCCACACGGTTGTCGTTTAATGGGACACCTCCAGGGATGATAATAAATACATGTAGAGGCCTATGAAGAGGGTCCTTGAAGGGAGGGTTGTTGCAAAATCGTTCATGAATTCTTGGGCTTTCACTTGTACTCCTCCGCCTCCTCCTCCGCCTCGTCCTCCTCCTCCTCCCTCCCCCTCCCTCCTCCTCCCTCCTCCTCCTCCTCCACCTCCTCCTCCTCTTCCTCCTCCTACTCCTCTTCCTCCTCTTCATCATCAATATCATCATCATCATCATCATCATCATCATCATCATCATCATCATCATCATCATCAGCATCACCATCATCGTCATCAGCATCACTATCATCATCACTATCATCATCGTCGTCAGCATCATCAGCATCTTCATAATCAGCATAATAATCAGCGTCAAGTGCATCATCACCATCATCATCAACAACATAATTATCAACACTATCCAAATGAAGATCACAGGTATCAGCATAAGCACCGCGATATTCAACATCATCGTTAGCATAGAATCATCATCATCATCACCATCATCATCATCATCATCAGCATCAACAGCATCAGTCCAATCAGCAGCAGCATCGTCGTCATCATTATCCTCACCGATATCATCATGGCCATGGCCACTATTATCTTCATAGTAATCAGCATCCCCATCACCATCACCATTAACAACATTGACACCACCACCACGATAATCATCATCGTCATCATCATCAACATCATCAACATCAAATGCACCATCATCAACAACAACACCATCACCGTCATCAACATGAACATCACCCGCCCCCGTCCTCCTTGCAATCAACATTACCATCATCACCACCACCGTCATCGCCATCCCCACCACTGTCATCGTCAACATCGCGGTTATCATCAGCATCAACGTCATTCGAAGCATCACTATCATCAACATCATCATCACCGCCATCATCATCATTAACGTCGACATCGTCAGCATCAGCAAAATCGGCATCATCGTCATCACCATCATCATCAACAACATCATCACTAGCATCATCACAGACACCGTAATATGCAGCAACACCACTATCATCAGCACCATGAATGTCATTCGCATCATCATGACCACCACCTTGACCATCACCAGAACCATCACCACCACCACCATCAGCATCATCATCATCATCAGCAGCATCATTATCATCATCGTCATCATCATCAACATCACCATCATCATCAGCATCATCATCATGACCATCATCACCCTTATTATCTTCTTCCATTTCCTCCTCCGTCCTGCTTTCTCTCCTGCTTCCTCGTCTCCTCGTTTCTCTCGCCTCCTCTTCCTCCTCCTTCCTCCTCGCCCCTCCTCCTCCTCGCCCCTCCTCCTCCTTCCTCCCTCCTCCTCCTCCCGCCTCTCACTCCATCCCCCCTCCTCCTCCCTTGTCCCTCCTCCTTCCTCCTCGTGATTAGCCTTATCATCATCATCCTCATCGTCCCCCGCTTTCCTCCTTCCACTTCTGCTTCCTCGTCTCCTCCTCCCCCTCTTTCTCCTACCTGTTCCTCCCATCTCCCTCCTTATCCGCTTCCTCTTCCTCCTCATCTTCCCCCTCCTCCTTCCCTTCCTCCTCCTCCTCCTCCTCCCCGTCCTCATCGTCCTCCTGCTCATCATCCTCTCTCTGCCAACTCCCTCCTCCTCCTCTTACTCCTCCTCCTCCTCCTCCTCCTGCTCCTGCTCCTCCTCCTACATCCTCCTCCACCTCTTTCTGCTCCTCCTCTTTCTCCTCTCCTGTTTTCCTCACTCCTCCTCCTCCTCCTTCTCCTCTTCCTTATCCCTCCTCCTGCCTCCTCACTCCTCCTTCCTCCTTCCTCCCTCCTCCTTCTCGTCCTCCTCCTCCTCATCCTCAACCCTCATCCCATGAAAGCAGTTAAAGACTACAGGACAGGGGACGGGGATCACCCCAATCCCTGCCAGGTCAGCTCTCTGCCTATCCCGCTCCCTGCACTCTCCGGCGCGCGCTGGACTCCTGGTCGGCTAAGCGTCGCACTACCTCGGAGGAGGCGAAGGAGGAGGAGGAGGAGGAGGCGGAGGAAGAGGAAGAAGATGATACACCTGCGGGTCTCGGGGCCCATGGGTACCACGAAGTGTCGAGCTTCTCCTTCCCCGATGCCCGTGGCACCAGACCACGGCACAACTCCCGCAATTCAACACTTAGTGCTGGCTTGAAGATGGGATCCGTGAGACAAACCGCGCGACTCGAGGCAATGCCGCCGCAAGCCTTGCAAAAGAGTGTGGCCACACCCGTCGCAGACACAGCCGTAACACAATCATAATATGCCAGTCCTCTGATCTCCTCCTCCTCCTCCACCACATCCTTCTCGTCACCATCATCAACATCATCATCATCATAATTATCAGCATCAGCATCACCATTATCATCATCATCGTCATTATCGTCATCATCATCATCATCGTCATCATCATCGTAATCATCATCAGCAGCATCAGCATCAACAGTGTCATCATCACTATAACCATCATCATCATCAACATCATCATCATCACCGTCAGCATCAGCATCAGCATCAGAATCATCATCAGCAACATCATCATCATCGGCATCATCATCGTCGTCATCATCAGCATCATCCTCATCCTCATCCTCATCCTCATCCTCGTCCTCATCATCCTCATCCTCATCCTCATCCTCATCCTCATCCTCATCCTCGTCCTTATCCTCATCCTCATCCTCATCATCATTATCATCATAATAATAATCATCATTATCATCATCATCAACATCATCAGCACCATCACCATCATCATCATCATCATCAACACCATCATCACCATCATCATCATCGCTATCACAATCATCAGCCAGCACCAGCATCAGCATCATAATCAGCATCATCACCATCATCATCATCATCACCACCATCATCATCATCATCATCATCAGCATCATCATCAACATCATCATCATCATCAGCATCATCATCATCATCAGCATCATCATCATCATCGTCATCATCATCAACATCACCATCAGCATCATCGTCATCATCATCAACATCACCATCACCATGACCATCACCATCATTCATCATCATCGGCATCATCATCATCAGATTCAGCATCATCATCATATTCATGATCATGATCATCATCATCATCATCACCATCACCACCATCATCATCATCATCATCAGCAGCAGCAGCAGCATCAGCATCAGCATCAGCATCATCACCATCACCATCATCATCATCATCAGCATCATCATCATCATCATCATCATCATCATCAGCATCAGCATCAGCATCATCATCATCATCATCATCATCATCATCATCATCATCATCATCATCATCATCATCATCATCATCATCATCATCATCATCATCTCTCTCCCTCTTCTCACCCTAATCATCCTTCCTCCCTCCTCTTCGTCCTCCTCCTCCTCATCCTCTTCCTTCTCCTTCCTCCATCCTCCCTCCGTCCCTCTTCCGTTCCTCATCCCTCGCTCCTCTCGGGCAACCCAAAGGTACCGATACCGCTACTCCCCAGACCTCTCCCGGGGTGCTTTCTGACCAGGACTTCGAGGCGGATACAACGGTGTCGACGAGGGCCTCCGATGAGGCCCAAGAAGGCGGAAGCGAGGGAACGGTAGCGGTACGGGTACCCTTTCCATATTTGGTCCAGACTGGTCGGATGAAAAGCCTTGAGCCCACGAATTCAGGCTGAGGAGGAGGCGCAGAGGGCGTCCTCCTCCACAGGCACGCAGCGAGGTCTTTCAAACGTTTCGCCCCCGCGGGGACCCCCCCAAACAAACACCTCCCGTCGGCTCTGGACGGCGGAGCGCCTTCGGCGGAAGCACCGCCTCAGGTTGCGACCCGCCTGCTCCTCGGGCAGGTTGGGCAGCGCCCGGCCTAGCTCGGCGAGCAGGGTCCTGCCCTCCCCCGGGCCAGGGCGCCAAGTAAGGGCTGGGAGAGGAGGAGGGAGGGACCGGCCTCGGAACAAATTATTGGGCAATTTTTAATACATAGGATCTTTAGAAATATTGGATTCTTAATACAAGGTCATCTTATGCATAAATTTAGGCATGAGCTCATCGTTGTTTTTAATACTAAATCCTAGCATTTTGAATACATTATCCGCACGCGGAGCATATATAAAAAACGGCACTGTAGCGAACACTCATGCCACATTCATCCGTCAACGCTTCCCCCTCCCCCCAATGCTCAAAGTTGGCGGGAGGTCTGATGAGATGCACTTCGGCGGCAGTCTCCCCCGCGCGTGCCAACATTGAGTGTGGGGGGGAGGGGGAGTGTTCAGCAACTGTTTCCCTCTACCGGAGGGAGGCGGAAGTCGGCGGCGTGCGGGGGGGGGAGGTGAGAAGGCCGTCTCAAAAAAGGGCCTTCTGAGATATGTGTTATAAGCCTTCTCCGAAAATCGAAATTACTTCTCAGAAGGCGCGAGGGCTTCTGAGACGTCCTGCCACCTTCTGAGAAGGACTTCCCCCATCGCTCGCCGCCGAGGAAGGGAGGGTTGGGGGAGGAAGGGCCGCCGCCGACGCCGACGCCGACGCCGACGACGACGACGACGACGACGACGACGACGACGACGACGACGACGACGACTGGCGACGACGACTGGCGACGACGACGGGGGACGACGACGGGCGACGGCAACGACGGGGGACGACGACGGGCGAAGGCAACGGGGGAAGGGGGGGAAGGGAGGGGTGGGGAGGGTGGGGCCTGGACTTCGGGGCGGGGCGTTTTTTTGCCTGTGGAGAGCTCGTCGGGGGAGGCTTGACAACAATGCCCAGGGAGCTCGCCCAGGGAGGGATGCTGGGCCCCGGAGATCGGGGGCGACCACCTTGAAGAGGCCCCAGGACACACAAATAGATTCACACAAATTAAAACAAATCCCCATATTTTCGTATATGTCCTGGGTTTTTGTCTTCCCCCCCCCACTTCCCATATTTTCAGACTTTTCGAGGAAATCGACGATTCATTGTGTCTGTGTGTGTGTGTGTGTTTTTCCCTCCTGACACCTGCCCGATACAGGGTGAGCGGTGAAGGCGCCTGGGGCCTTTGGATAGGGAAAAAGCGACACGTCGGATGTCTCGGGAGGGGCGAGGAGGGACGGGGGGAAGGCATCGAGGAAGTGGGACTACGCACGGGGCCACAAAAATCAACAGCCCAAGACCTGCAAGAGAAGACGTAGGGCATCGAGCATCCGTTCAAAACGGAGAGACGCCCATCTCGCCTATGAGTTACACGTCGTTCATTTCTAGTCGTATTCACTTCTAATCGTGCTCGTTTCGAATTCTTCCTGGCCCACCAGTGGCCAGGAAGAGGCCCAGGACGGAAGAATTAGAAGCGAGAGCATCCTGGCCCAAAACAGAAGTCACAGAACTTTCGAAGAACTAGAAACGAACAAGGTGTAGGGCATCGAGTATCCATTCCAAACGGAGCGACGCCCATCTCGCCTATATGGATTACCTGCGGCGCTGGCATCACCTGGCTTGCTCTCCTGCGCCTGCCGAGGCGGGAGGTAGGAGGGATAGGGGAGGGAGGAGGAGGAGGAGGAGGAGGAGGAGGAGGAGGAGAAGAGGAGAGGAGGAGGAGAGGAGGAGGAGCGAGGAGAAAGGGAGAAGGAGGAGAGGGAGGAGGGGAGGGGAGGAGAGGTGAGGAGGATGAGGAGGAGGAGGACGAATAGGAGGAAGGAGGAGGAGGAGGAGGAGGAGGAGGAGGGAGGAGGAGGGAGGAGGAGGAGGAGGAGGAGGAGGAGGAGGGAGGAGGAGGAGGAGAGGGAGGAGGGAGAGGAGGAGGAGGAGGAGGAGGAGGAGGAGGAGGAGGAGGAGGAGGAGCGAGGTGTGGGAACGCGTTTGGCACATGCCGGGCCCGAAGAGGTCCTCTGGGGACAAGGACCTCTGGGAGAGGAGGCTCAGTCCGACTCAACATCTGGTGGGGTGAAGGTCTGTGGATGCCAGGGCAGTGGACACTCTAACAATCCGATCATGGGCCAAATATCCGAGTAACGTGTGTGCAGAATGTTCTTAACATGCTGAAGAGCATGTTTCACATGTTTAAGACACGTTTCACACATCTCCATCTGGAAATGATTTTGCAACATGCTTCCTCTCCACTGATCGTCGCCCACAAGGTGAAAGGGGACGGGGGATGGAGGCGGGGAGGCTCGTCCTGCTGCTGCTGCAGCTGCTGCTCCTCCTCCTTCTTCTCGTCACTGTTTCCGTCCTCCCCCTCAGACACTGAGGCACTGAAGGCAACAGACTCCGTCGGATGCTGCCCTCCCCCGCCAGGGCCGGTCGGCCCTGCGGGGTTGATCACTGTAAGTACCAAGCGACTCTTGGAGCGCTGATCCTCCAACTCCTCATCCATTCCACCACAGGCCTCCACCACCTCCGTGCCCTCACCGAAGGCAGAACGTCCAAAGGTGCGACTTGCCAAGGAATGCGAAGCGCCACGCTGGCACGTCTCCGCACTAAACGTTCTTAGTGCGACGTGCAGTGGTAATGCGATGCGCTGGTTGGCACTTGTGCAAGCGGTGTCCTCCATCGAATCCAATTCATTGCAGCCCCCACCTTGCCCATCCGACGCATCATGAAGGCCCTAACCGAGGGTCGCTGCGGGAATGTTAATGCGCTGCATGGCGTCGATGCCCGAACAGAGCAAGAACACCGAACGCAGGCAAACACATGCTATATCCAATCATTGCCGCTGCTCCCCCCAATCACAAGCCCCGATACTGGCGCCTACGCGCCACACTGCAGGGCCACTGTAACGATGCCCTATGCCGAGCTGCTTTCAAACAACACCACGTTCTGATTATTCTCTCCCACACCCACTCCCAAAGACCACGCCCTCCTCCGTCGTGTGGGTGCTGGCGGCAAAGCGCCACAGTGGAGGGCCAAAGTAACGATGCCCTACGCCGAGCTGCTTTCAAAAAGTGCAGCGTCACTGTGTTTATTTTCTCCAGCCACTCTCTCCACAATCCCCCCCCCGCACTGGCAAGCAACAAAATGTAGAGGAGGGCCAAGAAAAAACAGGGGGAGGGAGGGCGTGGAGGCTTTGCATAAGCCTTTGGAGGTCACGGCGGCCAAAAACAGCCGGGAGACGCACCCGTGAATTGACGGCGCTCACAGAAAACGTTCCCCACCACTCCCACCACCCGCCTCACACCTCGTGCTCCTCAAACCATGGGTTATGGCCACTTCTGGCCCAGAGGTTGCAAATGGTGGGCTCGTTCTCCACCGCCACCACCACAAGTAGGAGGGGGAGGGGGTCCTCCTCCTCCTCGTCCTCCTCCTCCTCCTCTTCGTCCTCCTCCTCCTCCTCATCCTCCACCTCCTTTCCCCCTCCTCATCCTCCTCCCCCTCCTCCTCCTCCTCCTCTTCCTCCTCCTCCTCTTCCTATTCGTGCTCCTCCTCCTCCTCCTCCTCCTCCACCTCCTTCCCCCTCCATCTCATGGTGGTGGTGGTGGAAAACAGGCCCATCACAGAAGGATCGCGCGCCCCGACGGGGGCCCGAAGGGAAGCGCATCTCCACGCCGACCGCGGCCGCACCCTCCGTCCGCGCAAGAACACCGCTCGTGCGGCCTGCCAGGCTCTCTCGCCCGGGCCGCGTGTTCCGACGACTCGCCCGACTACAGTTACCGCAGGTTTGCGTCGTGTCGACCCAGGCGATGGTTTTGACACCGCGGGAATCGTTCAACCTTGAACGATCGGCCGTTTCCGAAGCGCCACATCGTTGAACATCGATCGATTCTGGGGCGCCGTCGGCGTTCAACGTTGAACTCCAGCGGCGGGGTCGCCGCTGGTCGACACGACACGAACCTACCGTAGGTCGGGCGTGTCCCCCTACAGGCGGATTGTGGACGATTTTTTTATACCCAAAATGCACCAAACGACATTCAAAAATGGTCCAGAACTCGCCCCCAGTCAATATTTTTTGCTATTCTTGCGCATATTCCATCGGTACAGAGACAGGCCCGACTTGAGACATGAGTCGGGCTTCTGAAACTGAGGAAAGACACATCAGGAACGAAGCCCTTTGCCCGGCCCCAAAAAGCCCCTGCGAGGAGGGCTAAAGGAACAGCCATGGAATGACCTCAGGAGCATCGAGCCCCTCTCGTAGCCAAACCGTTGCACATTTCAGCGCCTTGACTGTGAGCGGCAGCCTCGGCGGCACGCCACGACCTGCGCGCAGCAGCTCGGCGAGCCTCCCCTCTGCAGCGGCGTGTGTGCCTCACCGCTTCCTGGTGGTGCCCGTGCCGGCGCTGTCCTCCCACCCCCTGCCCCTCCGTTCCCCCCTCCCTCCCCTCCATTTCTTCTCTTCATTCCCTGCCTTTCTCTTCCTTCACTGCCCCGCACTTCCTCCCCTGCCTCCCCTGCCCCATGGCCTCGACCACACGTCCTCCACCCAGTGCTGTCCCAGACTCGCCAGACCCCCTCCTGCTGGTGTCCGGGTCCAGCTTCAAGGCATTCAGCGCCCTGTCGAACATGCGCTCGGTCGACCCCGAGGTCTCGCGCAGGAGAGCCGAGAGCTGGTCCTCGGAGAAGGGAGGGCAGAAACGAGGGACTGCAGGACTAATCGAGGTAGGAAGGGATTGAGTGTGAAGTTTGCCATGGTGATACTGGGGCGACATTCCCGAATTGGCTGATGGAGATAATGTGGGGAGAGACACTCAACCACCTGATGTCTGAAAAGGGACAGCACA
>CAUYUJ010016924.1:194973-217473 GCA_963575745.1 Prorocentrum cordatum
GCACCTGCGCGGCGAGGGCGATGTCCCTTCCGACTCGCTTCTCGCTACCGTGCCTCTGCAAAACCAGATCGCCCACCCCGATGGCTGGCGTGATTGCGGGGCACAGCGCCTGCGCGCGATCGACCGACTCCATGAGCCGCAGCTTCATAAAGGTCGTGGCGAACGAGCCACCTGCCAGAACCGTCTGGCGTACCCAAACCAAATCTGAGACTGCACCATCGAGAACCAATCCTCGAGCTTTGGTGTGAATGCCAACCCCGCCAGCCCTCTGGGCGTCGGTGGTTGAGAGCGTTTCCTCTTCCACCCCTCCTTCTTCCCCTTCGGGGAGGGGTTTACCCCTCCCCCTACCCCCTCCCCGCTGACCTGGACAAGGGGGGCCGCGGGTAGTTAGAGCGTCCAAGATCCACTCCTGGGAAGGCTAAAACTCGACACCCCTCACGAGGATCGTGGCTCCTGAGGGGGGGGGGGGGGGGGGGGGGCTGTAATTCGGGCCCCCCCCCCTTCATTGATCGATCTCCTCCAAGATTGCTCCAAAAGACGCCGTGGACCCCTTCTTGGGCTCTGCGCGCGGGCGGGCGGAGCGCCGCCCGCCCGCCCGCCAGGCCCAAGGGCCCGCCAAAACGTTCGAAGAAACTTCCAATACGCCACCAGGGAGGAGGACGAGGCGGAGGAGGAGGAGGAGGGGGAGGAGAGGGAGGGGGAGGAGAGGAGGAGGAGGGGAAGGCGGAGGGGAAGGAGGAAGAGGGGAGGAGAACAGCTGCAGATCATCGGCGCTCTTCGTTCGAGTGCCTGGTGTAGGATGGGCCGGTGGGGATGCGCGACGCGTCAAGAATTTGCAACTTGAGCAGCCAAAGCGGGAAAGAGAACTTCTGAGCCAGACGAAGCAAATTGTCATGACGAATCTGCTCAAAATCCTTCCACAGGTCCAGCAGAAGTGTGGCGGTGGCCCAATCTGCACTGGGATCCTCATCGCACTTCATGGCCACCCATTCGCTCAATACGAGTTGCTGCCAGACTGCCCTGTCGCAGCTCTTGCCTGCTGACGCCCGCCAATATGCGCGATCGTGCTGCGCCTCCCAAGCAGTGGCCAGGGGCCTCCGCAGGCGTCCGCGCACTCGCACCAGGGCAGCGAGCAAGGCAATCGGACGCACTCCACCTTCACGCTTCGGTATGACCGCAAGCTTATTCACAAACTCTGGCCAGGTCGCGCGCTCCTCAATCAGCGCAATCACACCTGCCAGGGCGCCAGCTCCACCGTCGTCCAGCACGCCGAAGTCCCGCGGGCTGAAATTGTTGAAGGTTTTTCCCACCTCCGACTCTGAACGTGGTAAATACCCGTCGCAACTGCTCGACTGTCGGCCTCTCGGGCCTCGCGCCAAGATCACGAGGCCATCGGAAGTCAGGCGGTGGCGCGGACGTCCGCCAATGCGCCGCCCATTCGGCCACAAGCGCCTTGACAACGCCCATCTTGCCAAGCGGGGCGCCACCTTTGCTGGTCGCAGAGGCATTGACGGTGACCTCCTTCGTGAACGAATGCAGCGCTGCACCTCTGACGACAGCCTGGGCATCAATCCAGTCCCCGAATCTTGCTTTCGACTCCTTCACGCCCCGCGCGACGGCGTCGCCAGCAAGCCGCTTGGTGACCGCTGCCAGACACACGTCCCCAACAGGACACATGTACCCACGCGCCCCACACAGCAGCGCCACGGCCTTGCACCATAGGCCCCCAGGGGCGCCGCGCTGCCGTCGATCCAAAGCTCGGTGCCCACGCGCCTGCCTGATCGGGTCGCTGCCCACAGCGTCCGCTGCTGCCGGGCCGTCCCTTTCAGCCACCTCGAAGCGTTACTCAACTTCGGAATACGGAGGGCTGACGGTGGGCAAGCCTTGGTCCAACTGGGCTCAGGTCCATCACCACGACCACCATACTTACCAAGGTCGAGCCCCGCCAGGTCGCAGAGATATTGTTCGGTGACGCCGACGAACTGTTTCCAGGACTCGCTGACTTCGCCTGCTGGGTCCTGAATCGCTCCCCACTCATCCGCGAAGTCGCGCGTGCTGCAGCCTGACGGAAAGGGGCAAGGGAACGCCTTCGCCGTGCGCATGACCTGCGCCCAGTCATCAATCTGCGAGCCGTCAATGATGAGCTCGACAGGCCAGCGCGGCCCGAATTCCCAGTCCGATAGCACCTCGGCGCGTGCTTCGCGAAACTGCCTGGAGATAACAAAGTAGTCAATGACATGCTCAGACGGCCTACAAGCTCCTGGGGCGGGCGCAACCACGCGGCCCCCACAGCGTTCCAGGAACGTCGACTGCTCCAGCATCTCAGGCTCCATGTTGAAGTCCCCTGCGATGATGGACGGCCTGCCGAGCACCTGGAGAGCGTTCCCACCCTGAGCAGGATGGACTCATTGGCGCCTGACAGGCCCTCCCCAGTGTGAAGGTACATGTTGACCAATGTCACCCCACCTGGACAAAAACCTGAGTGGCGCACAAACGTCGCACGCCCGACCTCCACCACATCGCTGCCGACACCCTCGAACAGCCCCATGCCGTGGACCCGAGGCGCAAGCAATAGCAGCCCTCCATGTCCTGCGAGACCTGGCCCCGCCCCTTTCAGCGGGAGTCGCGTAGGCGTGCCGCCCGAGTTTGGAAAGTGTCGCTGCCACCTCACAGCTGCGCTCAACAAGGAGATGCGCCTGCTGGACTGCGGCAAAGTCTGACCGCCGAAGGACGTCGCGATCAAGAAAGGTCTCGAGCGTAGAATAGGCATTGGTGTTCATGGTCAGACCACGCCATGGACGCTGCTGTCGGACGGAGCTGGGAGCTGGTCCGCCTCCGCTTGGACTCTGCACGCAGTAACTCCAGGGCGTCCACCAATCGCTTGCGCTCATCTGCGGACGCGGCTCCTGCCAGCAGACCGCCTGGGTCCTCCCCAGCAAGATGAGCGTCGACATCTCCCGTCCATGGGCGCGCATTGGTCGGCGTCGCCCGCCGCGGGAACTCCACCGTCGCAGCCTCCTGCACCTGAGTCCGCTGGGGCTGCGGCTGGGGGCGGTGCACCCTGGGCCTGCTTGGCAACGAAGTCCGTGACTGCTTTGGTGACCACCGCGAACGCTGACTCCACAGATGTGCCCTGGCAGGCTCCTGCTTGCAATTCTTTGAGCTGCTCCAGCAGGGGCTCCACGTCGATCTTGGGCGGGGCCGTGGACGCGCCCAGTGCCTTGGCAGCTTCCTCCTTCGCCATGGCCAACTCGCGCTCCAAGTTGCTGGCGACCACCTGCTGCTCCTGTAAGGCGACCATCGCTTTGGCAGCTGCGTCTTTCGCCTTCTGCAACCGCTGCTGCCCAGCCAACAGCGCCTTGGCCGCCTTCTCCACATTGTTGGATCTGGTGATGCCTGGAGACCAGCCTGCAGCAGCTGCCGTCCTCGCATACTGAACACGATCACGGCTAGACTGAGACAGATTAGACTTGACCAGATCCCAAACATCTTGCTTGAGCTCAACATATGACTTGATGCTGGCATCGTCCAAGGAAGCGCCGACAACACCGCGCCGACGAGGAGTCTTGGGCCGAAACTGCGGTGCACCCTCAGCCCATTTCCCTCCTGCCTGGTGCCACGGCCGGGGTGCTGGTCCAGGACCTGGCCGAACTCCACTGCACCCTGCCTGGGAACACTTGAACATTTTGTGTGTGCGTGCGTGTGTGCGTGTGTCTGTGTGTGTGTGTGCGTGTGTGTGGTGTGTGCGTGTGTGCCTGCGTGCGTGCGTGCGTGCGTGCGTGCGTGCGTGCGTGCGTGCGAGCGTGCGTGCGTGCGTGCGTTGGTGTGTGTGTGTGTGTGTGCGTGTGTGTGTGTGTGTGTGTGTGTGTGTGCGCGCGCGCGTGCGTGCGTGCGTGCGTGCGTGCGTGCGTGCGTGCGCGTGCGTGCGTGCGCGCGCGTGCGTGCGTGCGTGCGTGCGCGTGTACTGTTGTTGTTTGTTGTTGTTGAACATTATTATTCTAAGAATAATTATTGTTGGGACCCCTGGTGCGCGACCTCCCCCGCCTAGGCCGCAGCTACATTTTCATCATTTTTTCGCGAAAGCTTCAGAAAAGTGGATTGTTACCGGATCCGGTTTTTTGTTGTACTCCGTTTTCCCTTGCAAAAAACACTATAAAATGAAAATTCTTGTTCTTACTTGATCAAATTGCAAGAATCCCTTGCAAAAAATAAGGTAAAGTGGACATTCGTGCGCGCAAGACGAAATCCTTCCAAAACCTTAGGTTTCGTAGCGATTTTAACATAAAAACATCAAAAACCCAATGGTTTTTTAAGAAAAAATTGTCAAAATGTCCTTCCGCGCGCGCTGTCCGAATCCCACAAAACCAATGGTTTTTCAACATTTATGTTACATGAGCTCGCGCGAGCTACTTTTTCTTGTTCTAACATAATCAAATTTCAATAATCCCTTGCAAAAAATAAGGTAAAGTGGACATTCGCGCGCGCAAGACGAAATCCTTCCAGAACCTTAGGTTTCGTAACGATTTCAACATAAAAACATCAAAAACCCAATGGTTTTTCAAAAAAAAATGTCCAAATTTCATCCCGCGCGCGCTGTCCGACTCCCACAAAACCAATGGTTTTCAACATTTATGTTACATGAGCTCGCGCGACCTACTTTTTTTTGTTCTAACATAATCAATATTCCCTTGCAAAAAAAAGTAAAGTGGACATTCGCGCGCGCAAGACCAACAAAAAACACGACGATCTCAGGAACTTGCCCCAAAAATGTGACCAACTCCGCTCTCTCTGTCTCTCTCTCTGTCTGCTCTCTGTCTCTCTCTCTGTCTGTCTGTGTCATGTATTGTATGTCACAATTGCAGGATGCTGGGCACACGCGCGCCCCGAATAAGTGACCAAGTTCTGTGGGTGTGTACCCCACGCCAGTGTAGTAGCCACGGTCGTCCGCACGCCACGAAGTGAAGTGTCCCAACGTCATAGGGCGGGAAGCTGGGTTTGGGTGGTCGCGAAGAGTCGTTTGGATATTTGGTAGAGCTTGAACTGCCCCCCCACGAAGTGGGGGTATTGTCTCGCGTCGCATGAAAACCCTGGCACTGGTGAGAACACTGAGCGTTCGGGTAAAATGATTGTTGTTGTTGTTGTTGTTGTTGGTGTTGTTATTATTGTGGTTAAACTCTCACCACCGACGAACCGTTGTTGCTGGCCCCTCCCCCTCTCCGGCAACACATGTTATTCCTGCCATGATGCGCCCCTCGCGGGGCTCGCACCCCGCAGGGAACGCCTTCCTGCTCCAACTGTGCCCCCAGCCCCCGGCTTACAAGAACAGCGACTCCCACCCGAGACTTCCTCGCAGTCTGGTAGACATACTTCCTGGCAGTTGCCTTGCACTGTATCCAAGAATCGCGCTCTCGCCTATGATTCCCTCGCAATTTCTCCAGGCGCCTCGCCCTCGCCATTCAGGAGTCGCGTTCTCGCCTGGGACCCCCTCATGAGTTACTTAGGAACCGCGCTCTCGACCGAGACCCCTTGGCTAATTATGCAAGACACACGCACTCCCGTAACATGCGTGTCTATTCGATTGCAATGCCAATGCCAAAGTTCGCTGTGTCTTCACCGGGGAAAGTCTTCTTCCTGCTCAAACTGTGTCCCTGGCCCCCGGTTTACCACAATAACGGCTCACGCCTGATATTTCCCCACAGTTTATTCCCAAATCGCGCTGTCGCGAGGGACTTCCACATAATGTCATGCAGGAATCACACTCTCGCGTGGGACTTCCTTGCAGTATTCAGTCGCCACGCCCTCGACACTCAAGAATCACGCTCTCGCTGTGGATTTCTTCAAGACTCATTGGGGACTCGAGCGGTCGCTCGAGACTCCCTCGGGACTCATGCAGGACGCACGCTTCAGCAACCCGCCTGCTTGACCTGGCCGCAGGGGCCCGCCTTCCCGACCCGCCCGTTAGGGTATACCCGCCCGATCTGCCCGTCTGGTCCTGCCTCGTGTTTTCTGCTTTTGGGCCCCCTCCTACGATTTTCTCTCGTGCTCCATTTTCCCCCCTCCCCCTTGCCCCTTCCTTCCATCCGTCCTGTCTTTCCCTGCCTTAGGGGCTGCACGACAAAAACTACGCAAGTTGCAGATAGGAAAATTACACCGAGAAGGGGATACGATCGAAGACGAAGAGGGCGGGTATCGAAGATTACGGTTTGAGGTATACGTGCTGAGTGGCAGACGAGCACTTACGAGCTGTTGCTGTTGTTGTTGATGCTGTTGTTGGTGTTGCTGGTAAGGTTGTTATTGGTGTTGTGGTAGTAGTGGTGTTGTTGTTGTTGATGCTGTTGATGTGCTGGCTATTGTTGTGACTGTTGATGCTGATGTTGTTGTTGTTGAATACTCATTTGAAAAATAAGCGAACCTAAATGTGGGCCCTTGGAGGCCCAGCCACGACAACAACGGCTCCCGCTCAACACTTCCTGACAACTTACCCCGATGCACCCTGGCCAGAGATGCCCCCGAACTCAGAAACGGCACTCTCGCCCGAGACTTCTTTACAGTTCATTTAAGGTGGCGGAGGCCCAGCCACGACGACAAGGGCTCCTCCTCGATACTTCCTCACGGCTTACTCCGAGAGCCCCTGGCAAAGAAGGCCCCCGAACTCAGGAAAAGCGCTCTCGCTCGAGACTTTCCCGTAAGTCGTGCATCTTGGTGGAGGCCCGGACACGGCGACAAGGGCTCCCGTTCAATATTTCTCCATCAGTTTTCCGAGAACCCGTGGCCAGAGAGGGCCCCGAACTCAGGAACGGCGCTCTCACTCGAGACTTCTTCGGACATCAGTCAGTGGCCGAGAAGAGAGAGAATTCCCCCCGAAAGGGGGTGCAACCGAAGACGAAGTGGGCGGATATCGAAGGTTGGGGTATACGGAATGCCAGACACGCGTGCCAGTAAGAGCGGACAGTCTTCAAATGAGTGCTGTTGCTATTATTGGTGTTGTTGTGATTGTCGTTATTGTTGGTGTTGTCGTGTTTCTTGTTGGTGTTGCTGTTGCTGTGGTCGCTCGAGACTCCTTTGCGATTCGTGCAGGACGCACGCTTCAACAATACGCCTGCTCGACCTGGCCGCCCGGGCCCGCCTTCCTGACCCGCCCGATTGGGTCTACTGGCCCGATCTACCCGTCTGGTTCTGCCACGTGCTTTCTGCTCCTAGGCCCTCTCCTGCTACTCTTTCGTGCTCCATCCTCCTCCCCCCCCCCTTGTCCCTTCCTTCCATCCGTCCTCTCTTCCCCTGCATTACGGGCTGCACGGAATACACGTTGCTGGCAAAAAAAGATAGACCCCAAAGGGGTACGATCGAAAGGACGCGAGCAGTTCCGAGCGAACGGAGTTGAAATGATTGTTGTTGCTATTGTGGTTGCTGTTCGCGTTGCTGTTGCTGTCGTTGCTGCTGGTGTTGGATTGCCCTGTCTCAACTATGACTGTTGTTGATATCATTGTAATCATTGTGTTTGTTAAATCGAAAGGGTTATAATGATTGTTAGTGTTTCTGGAGATGGTGATTTTGCTGTTGGTGTTGTTGTTGTTGTTGTCTTTGCTGTTGGTGGTGGTGTTGGTGCTGCTGTTGTTGATGCTCTTGTTGTTGGATGTCCACCTCTCAACAATAACTGTTGTTGACCCCGCCCAGTAATCATTTTTTGTTCAATTAAAATGCTTCCCCCGGGGCTCGCACCCTGTGTTCTACCAAGGGATAGCGAGCTGTCACCAACTTGTGTTGTTGGCCCACGGTTCACAACAACAGCGGCTCCCGCCTGATACCCCCTCACAATGTATTCACAAATCGCGCTGTCGCGCGGGTTGTCCTCACAATTTACGCAGAAATCGCGCTCTCGCGTGGGACCTCGTTTCAATTAGCGCAAACGCCGCGTCCTCGACATTCAGGAATCACGCTCTCGCCGTGGATTCCCTCACGATTCATTGGGGAATCGCGCGGTCGCCCGAGACTCCCCTTGCAACTCATGCAGGACGCACGCTTCAGCAATCCGCCTGCTCGACCTGGCCGTAGGGGCCCGCCTTCCCGACCCGCCCGCTTGGGTCTACTGGCTACCCGTCCGGTTCTGCCACGTGCTTCCTGCTCCGAGCCCCCCTCCTGCGACTCTCTCGTGTTCCATCCTCCTCCCTCCCCCTTGCCCTCCCTTTCCATCCGTCCTCTCCTCCCCTGCCTGAGGGGCTGCACGAAATACACGTTGCGGGTAAAAGAGATACCCCCAAAGAGGGTACGATCGAAGGCACGCGAGCAGATACGAGCGAACAGACTTACAATGATTATTGTTGGTGTTGCTGCTGTTGGTGGTGTTGTTGCTGCTGTTGTGAGTGATGATGGTGTTGCTGTTGTTATTGTTGGTGTTTTTGAATTCCCACAACTGAAGAAGAGCCCCTCAGGTGCACATTGTTTTTTCAATTGAAGTGCCCCCCCGGCGCTCGCACCCTGTTTCTTTATCAGGGAACGTCTTCCTCCTCAAACTACGTTGTTGGCCCCAGGATTACAACAACAACGGTTCCCGCCTGAGACTTCCTCACAATTTAGCCAGGACCCCCGCTCCCGCCCGAGATGTCCTCGCCTTTTGTTCAGGAATCGCGAATCCGCTTGGGAGTTCTTCGCAATTTATGTAGGCATCGCTTTCTCGGCGCTCTGGAGTCGCGCTCTCGCTGGAGACTTACTTACAATTTACTCAAGAATAGCGCTCTTGCGTTGGAATGAATTTCAAGCAATTTACTCAAGCGCCGCGCTCCCGACACTCAGGCACCCAGGAGTCGCGCTCACGCATAGGACTGACTCACTCACAGATTGCGGAGGAATCGGGATCTCGCTGCCCTTCGTGTCCCCGTTGCAGCCTTTCGTGGCCTCCTCGCTGCCATTGGTGGCCCCGTTGCAGCCCTTCGCGGGCCCCTCCCTGCCCTTCGCGGTCCCGTTGCAGCCTTTCGTGGCCCCCTCGCTGCCCTTTGCGGCCCCGTTGCACCCCTTCGCGGGCCCCTCGCTGCCCTTCGTGGCCCCGTTGCAGCCCTTCGTGGCCCCCTCGCTGCCCTTTGCGGCCCCGTTGCATCCCCTCGTGGCCCCCTCGCTGCCCTTCGTTGCCCCGTTGCAGCCCTTCGTGGCCCCCTCGCTGCCCTTTGTCGCCCCGTTGCAGCCCTTCGCGGCCCCCTCGCTGCCTTTCGTGGCCCCGTTGCAGCCCTTCGTGGCCCCCTCGCGTTGTTTCGTGGCCCCGTTGTATCCCCTCGCGGCCCCCTCGCTGCCCTTCGTGGCCCCGTTGTATCCCCTCGCGGCCCCCTCGCTGCCCTTCGTGGCCCCGTTGCTGCCGTCAGCGGCCCCCTCGCTGCCCTTTATGGCCCCATACATGTATGCCCTTCGTGGCCCCCGCTCGTTCGCGCCCGTCGTGGCCCCATGTGCATCTCCTTCGTTGCCCCGCCGTCGCCCTTCGCGGCCCCCTCGCTGCCCTTCGTGGCCCCGTTGCTGCCCTCAACGGCCCCGTCCTTGCCCTCCGCGGCCCAATACACGGACGCCCTTCGTGGCCCCATGTGCATGCCCTTCGTGGCCCCGCTGTCGCCCTTTGTGGCCCCCTCGCTGGTCTACGTGGCCCATTTGCTACCCTCACTGGCCCGGTCGCTGCCTTGTGTGGCCCCGCATTATCTGCCCATCGTGGCCCTCGTTCGTTCGCGCTCTTCGTGGCCCCATACGTATTCCCCTCGTGTCCCGGCTGTCGCCCTTCGTGGCCTACTTCGTGCCCTTCGTGGCCTTGCTGTCGTTCTCTCTCTCTCTCTCTCGCTCTCGTCGTCGTCGTCGTCGTCGCCGTCGCCGTCGTCGTCTTCGTCGTCGTCGTCGTCGTCGTCGTCGTCGTCGTCGTCGTCGTCGTCGTCGTCGTCGGTCCCCTGTCCGTCCCTCTTGGGGTCGGGTTGCTGCCGATCAGCGCTGCCGCTGGCCAGGCCGACGGTCCGCGGCCGCCCCGCCGCTCGCCGGGGCCCGGCCTGCAGGGAAGAAAGATATACCCCCCAAAAAGGGTACGATCGAAGACGAAGAGGGCGGGTATCGAGGGATTGGGAAATACGCGCTAACGGACACTCGAGCAGATAAGAGCGAACAAGCTGAAACTGATTGTTGTTGTTGTTGTTGTTGATGTTGGTGTTGTGTGTGTGAGTGCGTGTGTATGCGCGTGTACGCCCCCCATTCCTGCCCCACGCCCAGCCCGACGCATCACCCACGGCCTGCGGCCTTCCCCGACGACGCCCCCCCAACTCCCGTCGACGCCCCCGACGATCCCCTCGACGCCTTCCCCGACCACCCCCCCGACGAGTACCCCGACGACCCTCCCGACAACCCACCAGACATCTCGTCCGACTCTCCACCCGACGCCGTGCCAGAGCCGACACCCGCCTCGATCCCCTTCCCGACGACTGTCCCGACGCCCGTCCCGACGACAGACCCGTGAGTGAGCTGGTGCCCCACGGTATCAACGACAGTGCCGAAATCAGCGGATGCGGAGTTGGTGGGCAGTGGCAGCGGCACGTGCCACTGCCCAGCGGGAGCACGGCAGGATCAGTTGCGGTGCTGGGATCACTGGCTGCGAGAAGCGAGAGCAGCGGCAGCTGGCCGCGCCGCAGCTCGCCGCGATGCGGGTTGCAAAAGTGGAGCCCAGTGCTATCAGCTACAGTGCCGGGGTCAGCGATGGCCCCCGGAAGGCCCAAGAGGCTCCCAAGGCGGCCCCCAAAGGGCCCCAAGACGGCCCAAGAGGCCTCCAATCCAAGACGCCCAAGATGGCCTTAAAAACGACCCTGACGCGCCCGAAGGCCCCAAGACGGCCCAAAGAAGCTCCCAAGACGGCTTCCGACGACGTCAGACGGGCTGGGATCGCCATAAGACGGCCAAACAGGCCCCCACGAAGCCCCCAAAGGCCCTCAAGAGACCTAAGGCGCCCCCCAAGAGGCCTCCAAAGGCGCCAAGGAAGCTCCCAGGATGCCCCAAGAATGACCCCAGAGGAAGAGGGAATGCTCCTCATCCTTCTCCTCATCCTTCTTTTCATCCATCTCCTCATCCTCTTCTTCCTCCCCCCGTTTTCCTCGAAGGGCTGCAACAGCGGCTTGGGGGCGAATGGTCCAATAGCGTGGCCAAACTGTGCCCAAACGTTTGGCCACATAACTGTCCTAAAGGCAGGGGACGGCGGTGATTCGCCGTAGGCGTCTTCGATACCTGAAACAAGTATAGATATACGGTGTATGCTTAGCCATCTCATGCGACCAGGCACGACATTGCTCCCCCGCACCGCTACCTCGCCCGCCCCCCGTCCGACCACCGGCAACGTGCAAGCGTAGACATGGTGGGGCCTCGACCAGACGCTCGTCTGGCGAGGTCTGTGTGTGTGTGTCTGTGGTCCCTTTGCGTTGAACGAGATCCGCCTTCATGCTAATTAAACCGTCAACTGAACCCCATCGGCGCGATCGAAAGAGTATGTGTGTATGACCTCATCCTCCTCCTCCTCCTCCTCCTCATCATCATCATCATCATCATCATCAGCACCATCATCATAACCACAATCAGCATCAGCATCAGCATCGGCATCACCATCATCATCATCATAAGCAACATCATGATCATGATCATGATCATGATTATGGTCAGCATCATCATCATCATCATCATCATCATCATCATCATCATCATCACCATCATCATCATCATCATCATCATCATCATCATCGTCACCATCGTCATCATCGTCATCATCATCATCGTCATGATCATCATCAGCATCAGCATCAGCATCGCCATCATCAGCAGGATCATCATCATCTATTTGCTCCGATTGTTCTTGCTCTGCTTTGAGATTGTATAGTCCTGGACATGTGTGAACCTCGGGCTCGGAGCCCTTTCTGTTCGTCATTTGTTCGCCGTTCGTCGTGTTCGTTAATCCGTCGTCTCTCCACATGTCTGCTGAGCGCGGATCCCCGTATTTCAACCGCTCGTTCTTCCTTCGTCACTTGACTACTCACCTCTGCAGCCCCCCTTCCAAACGATCCCCCTTTCTAAAGCGTTCCCCCTTCTAAGGAGGACTTAGATGTGCCCTGGAGACCTCACAACCGACCCATGAAGCCCAAATAGGGGGCACAGGATAGTTTACAACGTAACAATCATACTGGTATTCGCACACGTGTTGCATTCCCCACCTCTGCCCCGTTATCAATATACCCTCGAAGTTGGCCCAAGAGACTCCCAAGACGGGGCATCTGACGCACCAGATATGTCTCGGTGCCACCTCCAAAGGACGGCTCCGAGACGGCCCGAATTCACGATTCCAAACGGGGCCCTGAGAACCCTCCAGAGGACCCCGGGGAAGCCCAAGGAGGCCACGAGCATGGCCCCGAGCATGGCCCCAAGCATGGCCCCAGGAATGGCCCTAAGTTCACGGGCGAAGAACGGTATAACATAAACTTTCCAGCCGCCCAGGGGAAAATGTCCCCGACGGCGAAACAGTTTTTTTTTATACGGTTCTTCGCCCGTTAACTAAGCATGGCCCCCGCGCTTACACTCGTGCCCCCCTGGTTCCCTCGTGCAGGAGGGAGGCAGCACGCGCCATGTTCCTGCCAGTCGCCCCCCCGTCCCCCTGCAAGTCCTGCCGGAGCCCACCCACCGAGGGCCGCGGTCCCTTCCTCCTTCGCCTCCTCCTCCTCCTCCTCCGCCTCCTCCTCCTCCTGATCCTCCTACTCCTCCTCCTCCTCCTCTCCATCCTCCTCCTCGTCGTCGTCGTCCTGCTCCTCTTCTTCCGCCCTCCCTCCTCGTCCTCTTCCTCCTCCATCATTCCTGCTTGCGAGTAACTTCTCCTCCCTGCCACGCCATCAGACGTGCCCATAGGCTGGGCGATGCCTTTCGCTTAAGACTTCCTCATAATTCACGCATGCTCCCGAAGCCTCAAAGGTTGCAACAGTTGCACAGATGGACGGCCAATCGTTTTCAACATGTGGCTCCTGCCTTCACGCCGCGCACTCTCGTTGTATAATCTTCCAACAATTCCACGTGTGGAGGGCCCGTCGTTTTAGACAGTCTGTCGCCGTGGTGAGCACGCGCTCTTGGTACAAATTTTGCTAGTGGAGTTCCCCACACACGGGTATCACAGTGGGGCCTCCGAAGGCCGCGTGGTGGGCCCCTTGTGGGCGCTCTCGGGGCCTCCATGGGCTGTGTCAGGGGCCTCAGTGGGCAGTGTGGCAGGGCCTCTGTGGGTGCACTCGGGGCCTCTGTGGGCTGCGTCGAGGGCCCCAATGGCGCGCTGGCGGGGCCTCCCCGGAGAAGGAAGCGCCCGAAGCCATGAAATGGTATGATGTTCCGAAACTCTCCTCGCTCTGGCCGGGCTGCCCTGGAGGAACGGGAAGGGCACGAAACCGTGTAAATAGTTAGGTGTTCCGATACCCTCCGCACTCTGGCGGGGCCCTCCTGGAATTAGTCTGACACAAGACCCAACCATACGTAGTTGTGAATACCGCAATTGTGGATATATTCCTCGGTGGCGCTCCCTAAGATGGAGGGATGGAGCTCCCTGTGGGGCCACGGAACGTGTGAGGAGTGTGCCAAAATGGGGCGGCGGCGCCATGCGCACTGCGCCACGGGGACCTTAGGTTGAGCTCCCTATGGGGCCACGAAACGTGTGAGGGGTGTGCCGAAATGGGGCGGCGCCGCCTATGGGGCCACGAAACGTGTGAGGGGTGTGCCAGAATTGGGGGTGGAACCGCATGCGAGCGCAGCCACTGGGGCCTTCGGTGGAGCTCCCTATGGAGCCACGAAACGTGTGAGGGGTGTGCCGAAATGGGGGGGGAACCAGATGCGAGCGCAGCCACTGGGGCGTTCGGTGGAGCTCCCTGTGGGGCCACGAAGCGTGTGAGGGGTGTGCCGAAAAGAGGCATGGAACCGCATGCGAGCGCAGACGCTGGGGCCTTCGGTGGAGCTCCCTGTGGGGCCACGAAACGTGTGAGGGGTGTGCCGAAGTGGGGGGGTGGAACCGCATGCGAGCGCAGCCACTGGGGCCTTCGGTGGAGCTCCCTATGGAGCCACGAAACGTGTCAGGGGTGTGCGAGAATGGGGGGTGGAACCGCATGCGAGCGCAGCCACTGGGGCGTTCGGTGGAGCTCCCTATGGGGCCACGAAACGTGTGAGGGGTGTGCCAGAATTGGGGGTGGAACCGCATGCGAGCGCAGCCACTGGGGCGTTCGGTGGAGCTCCCCATGGAGCCACGAAACGTGTGAGGGGTGTGCCGAAATGGGGGTGGAACCGCATGCGGGCGCAGCCACTGGGGCCTTCGGTGGAGCTCCCTATGGGGCCACGAACGTGTGAGGGGTGTGCCAGAATGGGGGGTGGAACCGCATGCGAGCGCAGCCACTGGGGCCTTCGGTGGAGCTCCCTATGGGGCCACGAAACGTGTGAGGGGTGTGCCAGAATGGGGGTGGAACCGCATGCGGGCGCAGCCACTGGGGCCTTCGGTGGAGCTCCCTATGGGGCCACGAAACGTGTGAGGGGTGTGCGAGAATGGGGGGTGGAACCGCATGCGAGCGCAGCCACTGGGGCTTCGGTGGAGCTCCCTATGGGGCCACGAAACGTGTGAGGGGTGTGCCGAAATGGGGGGTGGAACCGCATGCGAGCGCAGCCACTGGGGCCGGTGGAGCTCCCTGTGGGGCCACGAAACGTGTGAGGGGTGTGCCGAAAAGGGGGGTGGAACCGCATGCGAGCGCAGACGCTGGGGCCTTCGGTGGAGCTCTCTATGGGGCCACGAAACGTGTGAGGGGTGTGCCGAAATGGGGGGTGGAACCGCATGCGAGCGCAGCCACTGGGGCGTTCGGTGGAGCTCCCTATGGGGCCACGAAACGTGTGAGGGGTGTGCCAGAATGGGGGGTGGAACCGCATGCGGGCGCAGCCACTGGGGCCTTCGGTGGAGCTCCCTATGGGGCCACGAAACGTGTGAGGGGTGTGCCGAATGGGGGGGAACCGCATGCGAGCGCAGCCACTGGGGCCTTCGGTGGAGCTCCCTATGGGGCCACGAAACGTGTGAGGGGTGTGCCGAAAAAGGGGTGGAACCGCATGCGAGCGCAGCCACTGGGGCCTTCGGTGGAGCTCCCTATGGGGCCACGAAACGTGTGAGGGGTGTGCCGAAATGGGTGCAGGGGACGCATGCTGATGATGATGATGATGATGATGATGATGATGATGATGATGATGATGATGATGGTAATGGTGATGGTGATGATGCGGAGGATGATGATGATGATGATGATGATTATGATGATGATGCTGATGATGATGAGGAGGATGACAATGATGATGATGGTGGCGATAACGGCGATGATGATGGCGATGATGGTGATGATGACGATGATGACGATGATGACGACGACGATGATGACGATGACGATGACGACGATGATGGTGATGATGATGACGATGATGATGATGACGGGAGGAGGGAGGAGGGGGGAGAGGAGGAAGGAAGCGGGAACGCGGGGCACCGTCTCTTCAAAACGAGGACCCAACACCACAGGATAGTTGGGAAACATTGGATTAACACGAAACCGCGAAATGCGTATAGTGTTCCGAAACCGCGTATGCGAAACAGGAAGGACACGAAACCGTGTAAATAGATGGTGCTCCGATACCCAATACCCCCCTCGCTATGGCGGGGCCTCCCTGGAGGAGTGCGAGGGACACGACACCGTGTACATTGTATGGTGTTCCGATACCCTCCTCGCTCTGACGAGGCCTCCCTGGAGAAGTGGGAGGGGCACGAAACCGTGTAAATGGTTTGGTGCTCCGATAGCCTTCTCGCTCTGGTAGGGCCTCCCTGGAAGGTTTGGAGGGGCATTAAACCGTGTATATAGTATGGTGTTCCGATACCCTCCTCGCTCTGGCGGGGCCTCGCTGGAGGGGTGGGAGGGTGATGAGCGCGCGTTCGTGGTAAAGACTGCCTACACGGATGGATGGCCGATAGTGTTCAAAATGTTGCTCATGCCTTAGCGTCACGCACATGCGTCGTAAAAACATTCACCAACGGGTGTCGAGGGCCGGTGGTTTTCAAAAGGTGGTTTTCGCCTTAGCGCCGAATGCATTCGACGCATTAACTTCCAACGGCTACGCAGATGGTGGCCGGCACGTGTTCCAGATCGGACCCGCACATAACACTCCCTCTAGCATGCAACAGAACTTGTGAGAAATCGCAAGCCGTTTCACGATGGAAGGGCGCCTTTCGAAATGGAACCCTAGCATGAGTTTCCGCAATATGACATTAGCGAAGACTTCAACCATGGGGAGAAGAAGGATGATGATGATGATGATGCTGATGATGATGAGGATGATGATGATGATGCTGCTGCTGCTGCTGATGATGATGATGATGATGATGATGATGATGATGATGATGATGATGATGATGATGATCAGGAGGAGGAGGAGGAGGAGGAGGAGGAGGAGGAGACGGAGTAGGGAGGAGGAGGATGATACGGAAGAGGAGACGGAGTAGGGAGGAGGAGAATGACGGAGGAGGAGTAGGAGAAGGTGGAAGAGAAGGAGGAGGGGAGGAGAGGAGGAGGAGGAGGAGGAGGAGGAGGAGGAGGAGGAGGGAGGAGACGACGAGAGGACGACGAGGAGGAGGAGGAGGAGGAGGAGGAGGAGGAGGGGGAGGAGGAGGAGGAGGAGGAGAGGAGGAGGAGGAGGAGGAGGAGGAGGAGGGGAGGAGGAGGAGGAGGAGGAGGAGGAGGAGGAGGAGGGGGAGGTGGAGGAGGCGAGGGAGTGGGCCCTGCACGACCGACCCGACAAGGCTCTGGGCAGGGCCGCCAACTCGATGAGTGCTGATAGGGAACAGCTTGATGATGCTGATCGCGATGAAGAACGATGACGACAAGCACAAAAGCGTCAGGACGCAAGTCCTGAGGAAGCCCCGAGTGCGTGGGAACACCTCAGGCAACGTCACCAAGTTTTGCGCAAATTGTAAGGACGCAAGTCCTGGGGAAGCCCCGAATACGAGGGAACACCCCAGGCACAAGTCGCCACGTTTTGCAGCATTGCTGCACATCGCGATCGAACGGTCAGAGCTCAGAGGTACCAGCCAGACGTAGGCCCACCACACCAAGTACAAGTCAACGCTGCCCTGGTGAGGCAAGGGTAAAACTTCGAGGCGGGCTCGAAGGGTGGGGGGGCAGGACGAGTACTGCCCGCGCCTACCAGGGGGGATGGTGAGGGGCAGGGGGGGGGTAGGACGCAACTACCCGCGCCCCCGCGGTCCGCCCTAGCTCGCCACCCCCGCCATCCCCATGGCGGAGGAGGAGCACCCGAGCGCCCATGGGCGAAGCATAGGGCAGCCGAGACATTCCTCACCGACAGAAAAATCACTGGGCCTGGGGTTCGCCCCCACCGAGGGCACTGTGACCCCTAGCCATAGCGGGACGAGGTGGGGCCGCCACGAACCCCACTTGAAGTCGGTGCATGGAGGCCCTAAGTGCGCCCAACCCTTTCCACATCACCAACAACAATCCGACCTCCCAACGACCCACATACACCAGCACGACAAGTACCTCAGCGACTGGGTCGAGTACTGCGAGTTCGAGCGCTGCACAGTCAAGTAGACCACCTCGACCAGTACGACCGAGCCTAGCACCAAGAGCTTAGCATCACACAGTCAAGCAGAACCATCAGACCACCGCTACCGAGTTGAGAATCGCAGGTTCGAGAGCTCCGAGCCAAGCCGCCGCATCGCCCAATCCTATGCGGTGGGGGTGCACCAGCGCTTCGACCAGCACGCATGAGACGAGCACTACAGGACCGAGGGCCAGCTAGTCAACCACCACTACCTGAACCACCATGACTTGGTCGAGCACAACAAGGTGGCACCACAGTCATAAGCAGCAGTATGGTGACCAGCATGGCAGAGTCGAGCACCACAGATCGTGGACTACAGTGCCAAGCCACAACATGGTGACCAGCGTGACGGAGTCGAGGGCTGCTTCGTCGGGCGTTCAGAGTCAACCAGTACTACCTCGGCCAGCACGACTGAGTCGAATACCACAAGTGCGAGCACTACATAACCAAGCAGCACCGCGAGTTGAGAACCGCAGGATCAAGGTGAAGGATTGGGCCGCGAAGACCGGCCTCGACACGGCCCTGGGCGCCGGATGTCTGAGAGCGGGCAGAGGCTCGCGAGCCGCCGCTCGACGGCGCCTGAGAGGGCCGCGGGGCCGCGTCGATAGGGAATAAAGAACGGTGCCGCCTCCCTTACCCCCCTGTCTTCAGTTTGGTTGTTCGTTTATGGTTTCATGGTTTCGGGCCTTGTGCTCTGTGGGGGTAAAGGGGGTGGCACGCCAGGCGGGCCCTCGCCCACCTGGCTCCAGGGCCTGTGCACTGCCGCCCAGGACAGGTGACGCAGCTGGCCGAGGCTGCTTTCCTCCTCCCCTCCTGGCGGGGTCCTCTGGTACCTGCTCTTAGGTTCAACTGGGCCTCGCCCCCCCCGCTCGTCCTCCGCCCCGTGAGATCCTGGAGGCCCCTTCCGCTCCCCCTGGGCGGGGCCCCCCCCCCTGCGCCGAGGGCGCCCGCGTGTCGGCCGCGCGCGCGGCTTGGCATGGGCGCAGAGGCGCCTCTGTTGCGGCCCAGGGAGCGAACCCCCTCAGGCCGCCGCAAATAGCGGAAATAGCGGAGGGGGAGGAGGGGGAGGAGGAGGAGGAGGAGGAGGAGGAGCAGGAGGAGCAGGAGGAGGAGGAGGAGGAGGACCATCGCACGGCTTCGGAAGGGGTTCGACTTCGCTTACTGCGACTCGAGCGCCTGGGCTGCCTGGGTGGCAACCGCATCGATTGAAATCGGAGGCATGAAGACAATGGGACTCGTCTTAGAGGCCCGTGGATGTCTCCCCTCCTGGAGGCGCGCATGGGCGCCTTCTGAAAAGTGTGACTTGAATTTCCTGAGACAACTCTTCTGGAGGCTCTTCACAGTACACTCTGAATAACTGCCGCACAGGTGACATGCAACAATAAAACTCTCGTCAACAAAACTGTCGTACACAAAAAGCTTGTGTCCATTGGGCTGCATGCCTAGCTTAGCTAGTCTAGCAGCATTGCCTGGGCACCTTTCCTTGTCGCGTGAAACCTTTGCTTTGTCTGAGCGGCAACGCGAGTGGCATACGCAGCAGAGCCAACGATTCTTCTGCCACGCCCAGACGTGCCCGACGCGAGCACGGGCGGTCCGAAGGGGGCGGGGAGGGGGAGGAGCCGCCGCAGCTCCAGAGCCCGAGGAGCCCCCTGAGTTAGCTCCGCCTTGCCACACTTCCGCGATTGAGCCAGCTCCGACAACGAGGTTGGTGGCCTTCACAGGCCCCTCCAGGGCCTTTCCCCCAACCCTCGGCGCAATTGGAGGCCACAGCACAAGGGCCTTCGGCACAAACCGAAGGAACCTTCGAACTCGCTGGTCGAGCAGCTGCTGGGCGTCACGCTCGTTGGCCGAGGGCTGGGGGAGGCGAGAGGCAGCTAATTTGGCGACTCTGTCGGCTGCATCGTTTCCCAAGGCGTGGCGCCACTCTTCAGAGTAGCGCTCGAGGGAATCTACATCTTGATGGGCTTTGACCTTGGCTACTTCGAAACCCCCGTCGCGGCTGGCTTCTCCAAGCTTGGCCATAGCACCAATCCCGTCATATATATTCTTCCTACTGGCAGGGAGTCCCGAATTGTGGAAGGCCACGACTCCCTTAAAGTCGGAGTAGATCTTAGTTACTCCTCTGAACTGGCTGCTGGCTAGGTACGCTAGGAATTCGGCCGCTGGGGAGGTGGGTGGTAGCGCGCTGCCTACTGGCCCACACAGGTAGGCTTCTATTTCCCCGTGGGGGTCACATTTAACCATAGCCCAGCCTGGGGCGTGAAACCAAGCGTGGCCCATTTTGGCCACGCTGCCGTCGACGTAAACCTCGCCAACGAAAACTTCCTCAGGTTGACGGCCATCACGGGACCAAAACACAGCTTCATTCAAACCTAATCCTACGGGCCGCGGGACCTTGAAAGGGGGCGGCTCGGGAAAACCCGCACACGTGGCAAAGGCTGCTGGGTCCTTCAGGGCTTCCACATCTCCTTCCTCAAGAAACTCCTCCCTTAGCTGAGCACAATTGGGGCACTCCAGAAGGCGGTGGAATATGTGGTCCTGGGGGGCCCCGCATATGCACGTGGTGTCAATGTCGTAACCTGCTTCCTTGAGTCTACACTTGGTCCATATCGACTGGGTCAGGTACGAGACGAGAACACTTCGATCTTGCTTAGATAATCTTTTATCCGCAACTGCTGCTTTGGCGTGTGACAAATCAATTGCTGGCACTCCTATCTTGATGGCCGCCTGCTCCGCCTGCCTGTCGTGCCAAGCTGCCTCCAGCATCTGACGAATGAGCGCCGGCGAACTGGTGGTGAGCGGGTAGACCTCGCCCTCCCCACTCATGAACTCCATGGGGCTGGTCCATGACCAGCCAACTCTAGGTAGACTTAAATACACCGCCCCAAGAGGACCTCGTATGTTTCCCCATCCCGAGGGTGGCTTGTCCAGGATATTGGCCGCCATTTGTCGGAGTTCGGGCAGGGTGAATTCTGATTTCCTTGGGTCTTGGGCGGCTCGGAAGACTATGATGCTCCAGTACATGCATGGCCCCAGGGCGGATCTCCAGGTAGGGTCCTCCAGGATAGCGAGCGACAAGGCCCGAGAACGCGTAGCACACTTGGGCCCAGCAACCTTCAAGAACAGCGATTGAGCCTCCTGGAGCTCCTGCACAGACATCCCAAGAATTTCAGTCCCAAAATAACCAGCTTGCTGGAGTCCCGTATTCCAAACCTTACGAGTGTCAGCTCCAGCAGCACGAAGGGCGCGCAGGCGACGAAGTCTCAACTTCAACTTGCAGGCTCTTCCTTTTAAAGCTTTCTTTCCCTTGCTCCTTAGTCTGGCTCCTGCAGTGAAGTCGACTCCTAAGTTAGTGGCTGTCGTCTCGGCCAGACCAGCCTGGGGGCCAGCCCACTGGCCGAGCTTGGCCGCAAGATCGGCCTTGATCATCGGCGTCGAAGCCACAACAGCAGCCTTGTGCTCAGCGATATCACACTTACGATCGACAACGATCGACTGATGCATACTGGCTGAGGCCGTGACTAGATCTGCTATCAGTTTGTTCGGCTTGCTGTTGTGGCTGGCAAGCAGGAAATCGTCAATGAAAATGGTAGGCTGCACTCTGGGGTTCTGAGCCACCCAGATGTCGATGGGCGGCAGGCAGTACTGCTGTACAACAAAAGTGGCGGCCCAGCAGCCTGCAGCTATACCTCTCTCTGGGCAACCTGCAGGTAGAGCTGAGGATCTCGTGGCTACTGTCCTGGGCGCCTGGTACTGGTTGCAAATAATGACTACCAGGGAATCCGAGAAATTGGTATCCTGAGCTCTGTCCCTCCAGAGTCCCCTATCCACATATTCATAGTAATTGGATAAATCTCAAAGAACAGCAGCTGAGAAAACTTTCTTATCTCCCAAGAATCGCCCTTCTGCTTGCATTGCTTGTTCGAAAACAACTTCCAAAACACCTTTGCCAGCTTGATGAGCTAGATATCTACGAGGGTGAGCGCGTTCCCAGGCACGAAACTCGAGCTGACGATGCTTGCCCCAAACTCTCCAAAGACCAGGCATCATACCTATACCCCTGCAGCTAGGACCTGGGTTAGGACCTGGTTTGTGCTTTTCGATCAGAACCGTCACGATGGCTCTTATCTGCGTCGGAAAGGCCCCTATCCTCTCGATGGACCTAAGGAGCCTACACACAATAGCCAGCTGGGCGTCCTCGAGGAGGCTGAAGTGTCTAGGGTGGATCCCGTCCCAGGTCCTAGCAGTGGTACTGCTGAATTTGCGGCTGGCTGCGCGCAACTGATCTGCTGAAATGTCTGCAAGGTCTTCACCTCGCAATTCGGCTTGAAGAAGGGCAGGCTCCTCAGGTCGAGCTCGCCACAGCTTACTTAAACGTTGCTGTTCCGCCTCCAACATATCGATCGGACGACCAGACCAGCGGGCTTTAGCAGAACTCCAGACCCTTGAGGGCTGCCAAGCCGTCAGTCTACTACTCCATCTGTGGGCCCACCCCACACCTTTCCCCATGGCTTCTGTGACCCAAAGTTTCCAGGATTGACGGTCGTCGGAGCGGTCCCTGGCGATTTCACGGTCCAAAGCTTTTGAAATCTCCGAGTCCAGATCTTCGAAAACGGTGGCGATGAGCTCGAAGTTGGGCTCGCTGTGGGTGGCATCCAAAAGGGTAGCCTGAATACACGTGCGTACACTGGTTCTTAAAGCTTCAAACTCTGCGACTACTTCCAAATCAGCAGGAGGTGAGGCGAGGTCGAGCCGAGCCTGGTGGAGCTCCTCGAGGTCCTGTTCCTCCACTCCCCTCCTGATGTTGGTAACTTTGTTTCTTAACCATCTAAAAGTAGCTGCTGCATTCCTCCA
>CAUYUJ010016924.1:222473-224973 GCA_963575745.1 Prorocentrum cordatum
GTTTTATGTCGGGCCTGTCCCCCTACATGGAGATTTTCGACGAAAAATAAAACACATCAAAATACCCCAAAAAGGTCAACAACAACATCTAAAAAATAGTCCCCAGACTATGTTTTGGCTATTTGTTTTTGTTGCTATCTTAGGGTCTGTTTTTTATTGTTCGTCCACCAGCCCCCTGCAGGGGGACAGGCCCGACTTAAGCCCAGTTGCGGCCCGTTTGTCCCCGTCGCACCGAAGCGGCCGGGGGGGGGGGGGTCCGCTCAAGTTGCGGCCCGTCCGTCCCCGCCCCGCCGAAGCGGCCAAGGGAGGGGGGCAGCGCGGGGAGGGCGGCCCGCGTCCAGCTGGGAGGCGCCCGGCTCGAGGCCCTGCGGGCCCGCGGGCGGAGGGTGGGCACGCGGGTGCCGAGGGGGAGGGCGCGAGAGGGAGGAGGAGGAGGAGGAGGAGGAGGAGGAGGAGGAGGAGGAGGAGGAGGAGGAGGAGGAGGAGGAGGAGGAGGAGGAGGAGGAGGAGGAGGAGGATCAGGAGGAGGATCAGGAGGAGGAGGAGGAGTTGGAGGAGGAGGAGGAGCCGGATCGGCGATCGAAATGCATCGGATCGGCGGACCTCGGCAGCCCAGGCGGGAGAAGAAGTCGCATCGGCGGGAATCGACAGGCCAGTGCGAGGCCTCCACGGAGACATCGGCATCCGGATCGGAGCCCGAAGAGGAGCCGAATCGGAATCGTAGCCCACCGAAGACGAAGCGAGCCGAAGCGAAGGGGTCGAACATTGAGCCCTGAGGCGGACTGCTGGGCTGGACAGGCCCGCAGGGAGGCGCCGGAGCGCGGGTGCGGTGGGCGGGCGCCGGAGCGCCGGGTCTGCCAGCGACAGCGAAAACAAAAACGCTGAGGCTACAGGGCAGGTTTCACTATATAGGATGTGTAAAATTTAGGATTTTAATACATGGTCAATGTATGAATAAATTGACGCATGCACTCATCGTTGTTTTAAACACTAAACCACGCATTTTTAATACATGATCCGCAGGCGGAACATGTATTCAAAACGGCACTCTGTGGCGGAGGAGGGGGCGAGGCATCCGGCATCCTGGTCGGTGGTGCTGGCGAGTCTCTTCCCATTGCGCCTGTCCTCCTTCCGCTCGCGGGAGGGGGGGGCTGTCGGCCAAAACAAGCCAAGAAGCCCAGATTCGTGCTGGCAGAGCCCGATTCGTCGGCCATCGCGTTGGTCAAAGGGTGGCCACAACCGAACCGGGACCTGCGCGGGGAGGCCTCTGCGATGTCGGGAGACGGGGCACGCACGATGGCACAACGCGGTGCCGAGAAGGGGCAAACAGGTGCCGAAGCGCCGCAGCTCCCTGGGGGCCAGGGAGGGCGGGATACAGCCGGACTTGATTGGAGGACGCGCGAGAAGACACAGACCCCTCCGAAGGCCACATCGCCATAGGAATGTAGACGGCATCCGTCGCGAAGCAGAGGACACAAGGGTACCCTTGACGCGGCAGGGTCGACCTAGTAATCAAGGCCATCTGTAGAGTGGGGGAGGTGGGAAGTCCGAGAGGGGTGTTTTAGGAGGGGTGGCACAGGGGATGGTTCGTTCTCGTCATTGCTGCTGCGTCCACGCCTGGGAAATGACGGCAGCGAGCGAGGGGGGGAAGTGAGAAAGAGAAGGCCTGCTCACAAGACGGCGGGACTTCTCAGCAGCCCTCGCGCAATCTTAGAGGTTCTCTGCGCCGTCGGGGGAAAAGGCTCAGAAAACTTCTCAGAAGGCCTGGGGCCTTCCGAGCCTTCTCAGAAGGCCCGTCCCCGCTCACCTCCCCCTTGAGGGGCAACGATAGGGGGGGACTGGCACAAGTTGGGGATGCATCGACCTGGAATCGGCGACACATCGCCGATGGATCGGCCATAGGCCTCCGATCGTGAATCCGCACCTTCCTGGGCAGGGTGGGGCTATCGGGCCCCTGTCGGCGATCGACGGGCGATTGGGGGTCGGTGCGTCCCCCCCTGTGCCTATCCCCCCCTTACCTGGCCCCTTACCTTGCCTACCCCCCTTACCTATGCCTATGACTATCATCCTTACCTATGCCTCCCCCCCTTACCTTGCCTACCCCCCTTACCTTGCCTCCCATCCTATGCCTATCCCCCTTACCTGTGCCTATCCCCCCCTTACCTTGCCCCTGACCCCTGGGCCCCGCCGCCGGACACGAGCAGGAGGGTGGCGGAGGGAAGCGGCGCCAGCGGCTAAGGTCGCCGCGTCCTGGGCCCGCCCCGCGCCGCCGAGGTCAAGCGATCGAGGGGCGTCCGCGCCATCGGGAATAGGTCCTGTCCCCGTGCACGTTTCGACTTCGCGTTTTTTTTGTCCAAGAGGGCCCAAGATGCTCCACGATGGCCCTCGACGAGGAAGACATGCACACGTCCGAACGATGCCAAGGTGCCCGGGGGAAGCGGACGGTGGAGGCAGACGGGGACGGGAATAGGACCGATCGCAACCCGTGGAAACGGACTGA
>CAUYUJ010016924.1:229973-239973 GCA_963575745.1 Prorocentrum cordatum
GCGTTGCGTCGCGTTGATTGGCGTTGCGTGGCAATGTGTAGCCTTGCTTGGAACTGCTTGGCGTTGAACAGAATGACCACGAAACAAGATCGAGCAACCCAAGGAATGGATTGGGAACACAAGACAACAATCAAAACGAGGAAGGCCACTTCAAACGAACCGAAAACAATCTCAAGCAACCCAAAGATATCCTCTTCCAAAGCAGAAGCAAAATACGACCAAGCAGCTCGAGGAAGGCCTCTCCAAGTACATCCCAAAACACAGGTGAGGGAACAAGGTCAAGGAACCCATTGGAAGGACTGGCCTCAACTAGTAGGGAAACAAGACCACGCAACCCGAAGAAGGCTAACTGGTGCAGACCTCGCACCCACCAGCTCTTCAGAATAAACCCGGCGCGATCCCAAATAGGGGAACCCTCATAAACTGAATTGGTTGGTACTGCTTGGCAATACGCTGCTTTGCTTCGCATTGCGTTGAATTGTGCTGATTGGCACTGCGTTGCATTGCTTGGCGGTGCTTGGACCTGCTTGGCGTTGCGTTGCGCTGCTTGGCGTTGCGTGACCGTGGCATCGCTTGGCATTGCTTGGCACTGCTTGGCTTTGCTTGGTGTTGCTTGGCATTGCTTGGAATTGTGTGGTTTTCGCTGGTTCGCTTGTATTGCGTTGCGTTGCCTGGCATTGTATCGCATTGATTTACTCTGCTTTGCGTGGCGTTCCCTGGCATTGCTTTGCGTGGCATTGCTTTGCTTGGCATTGACTTCCATCGCTTGGCATTGATCAGCGTTGCTTGGCGATGCGCGGCATTGTTTGGCGTTGCTTGGCGCTGCCTAGGATGTCTCATAAGCAAGGCCAAGCCACCCGAGGAAGGCAGCAGTGGAGCAAGACAGAAAGCCACCCGAGGAAGGCCTCTTCGTAACAAGTAAGGGGACAAGACCAAGCAACCCGAGGAAGGGCTGGTAGAGAACATAAAGAAGGCAAGACAAAACAGCAGGAGGAACACCTCATCTAGGGAACCAACAAAGGACGTACGCGCCCAGCTATGTACATGAACACGGCCCCTCGATTCGCGAGACCGGCCGCGTTATACGAACAGTTGTGCAATGCGTGCTCTCGAAACCAGCGTGGATTCATGTACATGTACGTCCTTCTTTCGCTCCTGATCACCAGACACACCAAGGAAGCAAGACCAAGCAACCCGAAGAGGGCCTCTCCACGAGCAGTAGAGAAATATAAGACCAGGCGCAGTCAGAGGAAGGCCAGCCGGCGCAGGCCCCGCGCCCGCCAGCTCTGCAGACAGACAGAAAAGAAAACCCGCAGGCAAGCCGAAGTTGGAGAAAGGGGTGAGCAGCCCTCTGGCGAGCCGACCTGGGGAATCACGGGAGACGAGAGAGCGGGTGAGGGAGGGGGGCCGTGGAGACGGAGTGCTGTTGGAGGAAGAAGGGCTGAAGAAGGGAGCGAGAGAGAGGGAATAGTGCAAGAGGAATGTGAGGGGGAGCATCCTCCCCCTCCGCCTCCTTAAGAGTCCACATCTGGAACGTAGAGCACGAGAGGAACGAGCGAGCGAGCGAGCGCCCTGCGTGCCAGCTCCTGGAGGAGCGGTCCCCTAAAGGGCAGGCGGCACAAAGAAGATAGCGGCTAAAGAAAAATCGTGCACAATACAACCGAAGAGCCTGACGAGCACGCGCGGAGGGGCTCTTGTCCGGTGACGCCGACAAAGTATGAAAGCAACAACTGTGGTGAGAAAGACGCAGGGGGGGGGAGGAGGACGACGAGGGGGAGGGGGACGACGACGACGACGACGACGACGACGAGAGGAAGAGAGTCAGATATCACACAGCGATAGCCGTCTTCGCGCACAACTCTCCACACGGCGGATCGCGGGAGCTGTCAAGGCATGCCGGCGACTCATCTATGGTCGCCTCGTTGGGTCTTCCAGGCGGCCTGTAGATATGTCGAGGCACTGGCCGACAAGACCATTGTATGACCTCTTCGGGCTGACGCCAGACTTTCGAACAAAAGCGTCCATCGCGCCCTGGATGTCATCCGAAGACGTGGCGGAATCAATGAAGCCGCGCGCCGCCAAGAACTGGCGGACTGCGTCGTCGGAGGGGGGGACAGAGAGCTCCCCAGTGCACGAGCTAGACAAGCAAACATGTCGTATCTTAGCCAACTTGTCTTGAGTCGTATCGCTCAATTCAATTTGGATGCCAATCTTGCGCAACTCTCTACGATTCCGAGTTGTACCTAAAAACGCATCAACTGCCTCATCTAAATCAGCGTTTCTGGTGTCGTCCATATACCCCATTCTGCGCAACACCTCTTCGGCTAAATAAGGCGAATCGTTTACGATGAACGGCCCACCTCCTTTTGCTTTTGCGGCGCAGCTCGAATTGCCATATCTGGAGATTGTGCTTGCCGTCTTATTCCGTCTGGCGACCGGGAAAACAAAGGCCAGGTCACCGCGCCCAACGTTCCACTGGATGCGGGGTTTCCGGAGCATGTCCGTAGCAGAGCTTATTGCATGCAAAGTTGGATATGCCACCAGCTCCCCAAGCATATTGTCGAACCAAAATCGTGCGATGGATGGGAGCATTGGGTCACTGTGTGTGGAGCGGTAATTCAAGGTCTGCAGCCTGTCCGATACCATCTGCAGAAGCTCACTGTCGTACTCCAACTCCTCGACAATACCCAAAGTATTAGCTTCCATACTGCCGCTTCCGTCAGCATGGAGGATGCCGAGAACTCTCGCAAGTTTCATGTACAGAAGAACAACAAGCTATACAAACATACTTTCTCGGAGGTCTGCGCGGATCTTTTGGATCTGCGTTTTATCCCCCTCCCTGACGCGTGGAGCGCGTCAGGGGCGGCGCCGGAGGCGCCGCCACGGGGGCCGAACGCAGATCCAGGAAATCCGCGCGGACCTCTGAGAAATCATGTGTATGCAGTGTTAGGTTCTTCGAATGTCATCCGCAACTAGGGAACGAAAAATGACATAAGCACAAAAAAAACCCAAGGAGGTCCGCGCGGATTTCTCGGATCCGCGCTGGACCCCCCTCCCTGACGCGCGGAGCGCGCCAGGGGCGGCGCCGGAGGCGCCGCTAAGAGGGTTCCCGCGCGGATCCGAAACATCAGCGCGGACCTCCGGGTTTTTATGTTTACTCCAGATTTCGTAATAAAAGGGAGGGGGTCGCTACCCTCCCAGACGAGAAGTTTTAGACCCCGCCCGTGGGAGAACCCTCCAAAACATCGTCCCCAGACCCCCCCAGGCCCTCCAAGATAGCCTGGAAGAGACCCCCCCCGAAATGAGACCCCCTCCCTTTTTTACGAAATCTGGAGTATGTCATTCTTCGTTCCCCTATCAACACCTGTGGCTTCAACGATCTCGGCGCCCGCCCTCTGAAACTGCCGCATGAGACCGGGCTGAGGGCGCGGAGAGGACACGGCGCATCCCTTTCCAGCTCTCACGACGGCCGGGGGAACGTGAGGACCCGGAGTCGGGAGCCTCGGGTCGGCCCGACGGGGCTGGCAGGACAATGACGAGACCCGATCTGAAATCTGACGCGACCTCCCGGTGCAAGCGTCCCACGAAAACAGGACCGGCGCAAAATTGGGGGACGTGCCAGCCGAGCACAAAGCGTCGGCAGACACGAGCTCTGGCGAGTTCGGGTCTGATACGCTGTCCCGAGCTGTCGCGAGCCAGCTCGAGGAAGCCAGAGAGCATCAAAACTCAGGACGCTCCAACCAAGAATCAGGACGCTCCAGGTCAAAAAGCGTCGGCAGACCCGAGCTCTGGCGAGTTCTGGAGAAACCAAAAGGTACCGATACCGCGACTCCCTGGACCTTTCCTGGGGTGCGTTCTGACCAGGATTTCGAGGCGAATCCAGCGGTGGCGACGAGGGGCTCCGAGGAGGCCCAAGAAGAGGAGCACCTGGCGAAGGGTAGAGGTATGGGTACGTTTTCCTCCTCTCAGAGCTCTGGCGAGTTCGATCCTTACGCTGTCCCGAGATGTCACGGGCCAGCTCGATGAAGTCCTTGTCCTGCACCAGCAGCGCGATGATATCGACGGGCGACGAGAGCAGGCGCCGCGCCTCTCGGAAGATGGCGGCGTCGTTCGGATCCCCCGTCGGGTCGCCCTCCCTGGACGTCGCGAAAAACTGGACGCCCCTGGAGTCCACCCAGGCCTCAGGAACATCATCATCAGCACCAGCGCCGCCATCGGCATCACCACCATCATGATGATCATCCTCCTCATCATCAGAAGCATCATCATCACCACCATCATAAGCATCATCAGCACCACCATTGCCATCATCAGCATCATTATCACATCATCACCATCACCTTCATCATCACCACAATCATCATCACCACAACGATTACCATCACCATCACCATCATCATCACCATCACCACCATCACCATCACCACCATCACCATCACCATCACCGTAACCATCACCATCACCATCACCATCACCATCACCATCATCACCATCATCAGCATCACCATCATCATCATCGTCGTCGTCATCATCATCAGCAACATCATCTTCATCATCACCATTATCATCACCATCACCATCCTCATCCTCATCACAATCACCACCATCACCATCACCACCATCACCATCACCACCATCACCATCACCGAACCATCACCATCACCATCGTCATCACCATCACCATAATCACCATCATCATCATCATCATCACCATCATCATCATCATCGTCGTCGTCATCATCATCAGCATCATCATCATCTTCATCATCATCACCATTATCATCACCATCACCATCACCATCACCATCACCATCACCATCGTCATCATCAACATCACCATCACCATCATCATCGTCATCATCACCATCTCCATCACCATCACCATCACCATCACAATCATCATCATCATCATCATCATGATCAACATCATCATAACTGTCATCATCATCATCATCACCATCATCATCATCAACATCATCATCATCATCATCATCATCATCATCATCATCATCATCATCATCATCGTCATCGTCACAGGATCTTGCTTGCCAATTGCCAGTACCAATGTACAGCAACACACCACAGCACGCAGGCCGACACGAGGACCTCGACCCGGCCGGCCTGGCCCACCCAGACAGAGCGAGGCGCCCCCGCGAGCGCAGACCCCCTCTCGAGCCATTCGCTCCCCTGCTGCCCCGTGCAGCCCGCCCCCCTTCCCAGCTCCCAGCCGACGACCGATCCTTGCCGGCGGCCCTGCGGCTCCCGACGTCGCCTCCTTAAGGGGGCCGTGCTCTGCCTCTCGTGGCCCCCCCGGGCCCAGGCACTCACGGGCCTCCGAGAGGCCCCCGCGGGCGGAGGCACAAGAAGAGCTCACGCCGCAGCCTGCGCAAGCAGACGTGGCGACCCTGCGCCACGTCTTGCGCGAGCCGCCAGCGCGGCACACCACTGAAGGGGCCCTGGGACACACAAATAAATACACACAAATAAACATATTCGCCATATTTTCCCATATTTCCTGGGTTTTGGTCTTCCCCCCACTGCCCATATGTTCTTATATTTTCTTTTCTGGGGGATCGACGATTACTTGTGTCTGTGTGTTTTTCCCCTCCTGAACCACGAAGGGAAGAGAGAGCGCCTGCGCGCGAGCCTACACGCGGGAACCTTTTACGCGCCAGCGCCCGCGCCGTCGACCCCCCGCTGCCCTGCATCGCTCACCAGCTAGGAGGCACACGACCCCCGCGCGTGCCGCGTGGAGGCCTGGAAACACTCCCTCCGCCTCGCTCTCGGGCCGGGCGACAGGGGGGGATGGCAAAGAGAGGGTTGACAAACAGCTCACGTATAGCTGATTTTCCCCCGGCGCCTCCCGGCGCGGGAGGCGGCGATGCATTTCCCCGGCGCCTCCCGGCGTCGGGAGGCGCACCATGTATCGAGGACTGGGCCCCTCGGTGGGGCCGAAGCCAGCTGCATGCAGCAGATCTCGTAACCCCCCCTTTCCCTTTCCCCCCCTTTCGTCAACCCTCCCCCCCCTCCTCCTCCATCCTCCTCCTCCTCCTCCTCCTCCTCCTCCTCCTCCCTCCTCCTCCTCCTCCCTCCTCCTCCTCCTCCTCCTCCTCCCTCCCTCCTCCTTCTCCTCCTCCTCGTCCTCTTCCTCCTCCTCCTCCTCCTCCTCCTCCTCCTCCTCCTCCTCCTCCTCCTCCTCCTCCCCCTTTCGTTCGGCCTCGCTCTCCGGCCGCGCACGTCCTCGCTCCGCCGACGGTGGCCGCCCCCCGATCCCGGCCCGGCCGGGGGACCTCCGCGGCCTCCGCGGGCCACGGCCGCCCCGCGTCGTCCCCCCTTGCAGGGCGGAGGAGGAGGAGGAGGAGGAGGGAGAGGGGGAGGAGGAGGAGGAGGAGGAGGAGGAGGAGGAGGAGGAGGAGGAGGAGGAGGAGGAGGAGGAGGAGGAGGAGGAGGAGGAGGGCGGAGGCCGGGAGGGAGCGGAGCTCGGCGAGGGCTTCCAGCCGTGGCTCCCGCGCCGCGTCTCGAGCCGCGGCCCCGCCGCGCCGCCCGGCCGCCGTATATAGCGCGCCCCGCTTCGGGCAGCATTGGATGGACGCTGGCGCGGGGACAGCAGTGAAGGGGCACCAGGACACACCAATAAATACACACCAATACATACACACAAATAAAAGGATTCCCCATATCTTCCCCTATTCTCTGGCTCTTTGTCTCCCCCCCCCCACTTCCCAAAGTTTCCCATATTTTCTGGGGAATCGACGATTGATTGTGTCTGTGTGATTCTTTCCCTCCTGAATCTGACAAGCAGCACGAACATGTGACGAGGAGGTGTATCCAGCCGTGGCGACGAGGGCCTCCCAGGAGGCCCACGGAGGCGAAGACGACTTCCGCCCTAGCAATCCGCCTCTTTTTCGATATGACCCATGTGGGTCTCCTTGAACTGCGTAGACATTTCCATGCGCTTCAATGCATTCTTCCGCACCTCCCGCGGAGGTCGGAAGGTGTGGAAGGTGGAAGTGCAGGGTGGGTACCTTCCCAAAGATCCGATGCCGACCCGAATCCACTCCCCGGAAGTCCCGACCCATTCCCCGGCACGGGTTTGTCATCCTGAATCGCTTTTTGACGGTCCTGGGGCCCTGGCAGGGCCCCCAGGGGCCGAAATCTGCGAAAAACACCTCCGTCTTGCTTTCCTGGATGCGTCGGATCTCTGGGCCTGCCTCCTCCCAGAGTTGGGCGCCCGAGTTATCCGGGGTAACTCGGGTCCGGGGTAGCTCGGGCTTGGATTCCCGAAAAAGGACCCGAGTTAGCCCTGACCCGAAGTACCCCTGATGATGTGGGGCTCTGGACGCCCGAATTATCCGGGGTAACTCGGGTCCGGGGTAAGTCGGGTTCGGATTCCCGAAAAACGAACCCGAGCTAACCCTGACCCGAGTTACCCCTGATGATTCGGGGCTCTGACAGAGTCTCCCGAGGCGCCCGCAGTGGGCACGCTGCCTGTCCTTCTCCGCTGTCTCCGGAGGCCCCTGCGGGTGCCCAGGGCCCGCCAGTGGCCCCCGTTAAGAGGCGCCCCGCCGGCGGAGCCCTCGCTGCGCATGCAGGGGTCCGCCCCGCGGACGTCGTCGTCGGCGTCGTCGTCGGCGTCGTCGTCGTCGTCGTCGTCCGCGTCGTCGTCGTCGTCGTGGGGGGCGTCGTCGTCGGCGTCGTCGTGGTCGTCGTCGTCGTCGTCGTCGGCGTCGTCGCCGTGGTCGTCGTGGGCGTCGTCGTCGGCGTCGTCGTGGGCGTCGTCGTCGGCGTCGTCGTCGGCGTCGTCGCCGTGGTCGTGGTGGGCGTCGTCGTCGTCGTCGTCGGCGTCGGCGTCGGCGTCGTCGTCGGCGTCGTCGTCGGCGTCGTCGCCGTGGTCGTCGTGGGCGTCGTCGTCGTCGGCGTCGTCGCCGTGGTCGTGGTGGGCGTCGTCGTCGTCGTCGTCCGCGTCGTCGTCGTCCTGGGGGGCGTCGTCGTCGGCGTCGTCGTGGTCGGCGTCGTCGTCGTCGGCGTCGTCGCCGTGGTCGTCGTGTGCGTCGTCGTCGGCGTCGGCGTCGGCGTCGTCGTCGGCGTCGTCGGCGTCTCCGCCCCGCCCCCCAGGTCGCCGGAGGCCAGCGACGGGCGCGCGGCCACGGGTCCCCGCCCCGAGAGCCGACGCCACGCACAACTCTACAGCGCCGTGGAAAGCCCTGGGCCCCTCCTCCGCCGCCGCCTCCTCCTCCTCCTCCTCCTCCTCCTCCTTTCCTCCTCCTTTCCTCCTCCTTTCCTCCTCCTCCTCCTCCTCCTCCTCCTCCTCCTCCTCCTCCTCCTCCTCCTCCTCCTCCTCCTCTTCCTCGAGCCCATCTTTCCACAACGCTGTTCGACCCACATCGATCCGCCAGGCCCCGGGGCCCGACACGAGGCCAAGTCGCCTGCTGCGACACGAGGAAACAGCGGCGCCAGAGTCTCAGGGGACGACGCTCGGGCCTCGACTGAAGGCCTCCTGGATGGGGTCCGAGCGCACATGTGGTCGGAGGGCTGCGCCACATCGCCAATGCTCGGCGACGCATCGACGATGCATTGGCGATGCATCGGCGACGTCGGCGGCGCACAGGCGACGTTTGCGTGGAGGCAATCCGCATCCACGCCAAGCTGCATCGCTCCTGCCTCGGCGACGCGGCGCGGTCCTCCAACCCCGTCTGCTAGCATAGGGGCCTTCCCCCAGGACGACCTCTTCTACGAGACCTATGTTGCATCACAGCATCAATTCGGCCCCTGACTTTCGTCCTGGGCTCGGTTTAGTGAAGTGATGAATTTCGAGGTCCTTGCGTGGGAAAAAACACCACTTCACTAATCTGGGGCCCCTGGGGCCTCAGTGGGCCCTGGGGCCCAAAATTAGTGACGTGATGGTTTTCGGGCCTCGGATCTTCATCCTGGGTCGCTTCCTGGTAGCCCGTGGGCCCGCTTCCCCCACTCGGCGGCGCGCACAAGTAGGGGGTGGAGGGAGGGGGGAGGGCTTCTTGGAAGGAGCCTGCTTCCTGGAAGGCGCCGGCCCCACATCTGTAACTATAGGCAAGGCCCGCGCCCTCCAAGAAGCAGGGGTGCCTCTCAGAAGCCTTCCCCCCCTCCCCCCGCCCCCCTCTGCGCGGGGCCGACTCCGGCCCCTGGCGACGACCCCGTCCCCTGGCCATCGCTCGGACGCCCGTGCCCCGAGGGGCTCTCCGACGGCGCGCGCCCCTCCGCCGAAGAGGGCGCCCAGGACTCGCCTCGCGGGTCCCCGGCGAGGCGGCGCGTGCGCACGCCCGAGCGCTGCCCAGACCTGGGAGGCCTCGGCCGCCCGGCCGGCCGCCGGCCCGAATCGGGAGCGGCCAAGAGGGGGGTTGTCCAAGAAGGGGGGGTGCAAGTCATGCCCGGCGGCACGTGCGCGGCCCAGCCGGGGGGGCCAGGGACGTCATGAAATGAGAAGAGGCGCCGTGAAATCTGGGGAAGTATCCTGGCCCACGCCACGATATCCCCCCCCCCCTAGTCCTCACCCCCCTCTTTTCCGCCCCCGACCGAAGGGCCCAACTCGGGCCCGGGCCCGCCACCTCTCGTTCTCCAGCCGCCGCGGCTCCGCGAAGAGCAGCGTCCGCTGCACGCGCCCGCGGCGCCCCAGGGCTTCGAGCAGGCGGTCGACGTGCCGCCGTCGCCGGGCGGGGCGCCCGACTGCCCCCCCATTCCCCCGGGGGGGGGGGTGGGCCTCGGGAGCGCGCCTCGGGGGCCCTCGAGGGCCTCAGGGGGGTGGTGGAGAGCTCCAGGGCCCCTCTCTGCCTCCCCGCCCCCCCGCCTCCCCCTCTCCTCCCCCCTCCTCCCTGTCCCCCATGGTCTCCCCCCCCCCCATCTCCCCGTCACCCCCTCTCTCCCCTCCCCCCCTCTCTCCGCCCCGCCCCCCTCCTCTTCCCCCCTTCTCCCTGTCCCTTTTGGTTGCCACCCCCTGAGAGAGAGAGAGAGGGAGGGGGGGAGAGAG
>CAUYUJ010016924.1:244973-254973 GCA_963575745.1 Prorocentrum cordatum
AGATGGTCTGATAGCTTGGTAGAGTTTTGGCCAGAACGATCGGCCACATGAGGGAGTCGATTCCAAAAGGCAGGGGGCGGCGGTGATTCGCCGCAGGCGTCTCCGATGGTCGTTTATCGCGGGTAATTGCAAGGTGTTCCTGTGGCCCGACACGGGCCGCCAGGGGCCCGAACTTCGGAAAGAAACTGTCGTCGTGATTTTCTGCGCAACGCCTGGCGGCCAAGGATCGGGCCCTAAAGCTCCTATGTAGCGTTGGAGGACAGCCGCACACAGCACACTCTAAACAAGCGCGTTCCACTGCTCCCAAAGTAACTGCTCGCAGATGGCCTGGGTCCGCCGCGGAGGATTTACGATCCGTTGCGCTGAGGCGAGCACGTGCTTTTTCTGACATTTGCGGGTACGCGTTCGGCGATACTCTGAATACCCAAGTGTCTGGGGTGACCCACGGTCCAGGGAGGAGGTGTCTGCAGTCCGCGGGGGAGGGGGTCTGCAGTCGGCGCTGGGGCTGCGGTCCAGGGGGGGGATGGGGCCGGCAGTCCCAGGGCATCCCTGTAGTCCGGTTGAGGCCGCATGGTCCGAGGAGTGCCCCTTGTAGTCCAGGGGGCCTTCTAGCCCTGGGCAGGGCGGCCAAGCACGAGTCGGGCGTGCTCGAAGCACGCGGATGGTCCAAGCACGATTCGGGCATGCTCCAAGCACGATCCAGGGACACGAGACCCTCCGCCGGCCAACACACACACGCACACGCACAGGACACTCGAGGGCACCCTCCCTCGGGATGCACCAGAGCATCCAACGACCACGAAGAACATCCAGGTGCCCTCCCCGAAGCGACCTCGATCTCATACCCCGGTCCAGGCCTACTCGCGACAGCCTGCCACCCAGCCCTGCGCTCGGCAAACGGCGGGGGGGGCCCTCCCGACAGGGGGGTCGCCCTCGCCTCGCCGGCGCGCCACGCCGCGTGTGCTGGGGCGCGCCCTCGGCACGACGAGGTCGTCCACGACGGTGGCCGGTTCGATGTGGGGCTGTACCTGGTGGCAGCTCGACCACAAGAAGCATTCCACAACACACTTTGTTTTTGTTTGGTCTGCGGGTCGAGAGCGGGCCTCTTCCGGTTAAGAGCTAGGCGGGGCGCGCAAAGCACTAATTGGGGAGACAGGGCGCGGGCGGCCTTCCACAACACACGCAGCCCTGAGACCCCAGGGCGTCCGTGCATTCCTGGTGTGGAAGCGCCACACTCTCCATCGGAAAAACCTCGAAACCCAAGAAACACCCGGGGCACCCTGGAGACAATCAGGGTGCTTCTTGGCACGGGTTTCCACACTAGGCGGTCGGGGTCGGCCAAGAGGGGGGCGTCCAAGAGGGGGGGGGGGGGGGCGCAAATCATGGCCGGCGGCATGTGCGTGGCCCAGCGAGGGGCCGGGGACGCATTGAAACAAGAAGAAAGAAGCGCCATAACATCTTGGAAGATATCATGGCCCCCGCCGTGATATTCACGCCCCCCTAGTCATCACCCCTCCTCCTCCTCCTCCTCCTCCTCCTCCTCCTCCTCCCCCTCCTCCTCCTCCCCCTCCTCCTCCTCCTCCTCCTCGTCCTCCTCCCCCTCCTCGTCCTCCTCGTCCTCCTCGTCCTCCTCCTCCTCCTCCTCCTCCTCCTCCTCCTCCTCCTCCTCCTCCTCACCCTGGCACTGCCGTCGCGGACCTCCGGCGACGGAACCCCCGCGCGGCAGGGCGTGTGCGGGAGAGCGGCAGGGCACGCGGCGCGGCGCGTGCCCAGTCGGGCGCGGGGCCGGCCACGGGCAGCTCCCCGTACTGGACCTGCCCGCGGGTGCGAGCGCGGGTCGGGGATCCATCAGCGTCATCGTCATCAACAGCATCACCATCAGCAGCATCGTCCTCATCATCGTCATCACCAGCATCATCACCATCGCCAGTATTATTATCATCATCATCATCGACATCATCGTCAGCATCATCGTCCGCATCATCATCAGCATCATCATCATCATCATCAACATCATAATCATCATCATCATCATCATCATCATCATCAGCAGCAGCAGCAGCACAACTACCATCATCACCATCCTCTCTTCCTCCACCTCCTCATCATCATCAGCTGTAGCATCATCAGCATCGTCACACTCGTCAGTATTAGCATCACCACCACAGCCACCACCATCAGCATAAGCATCATCATCATCAGCATCATCATTTTCGTTGATAACAGTATCAGGGTCGGTATCATTATCATCGCCGTCGTCATCATCAGCTCCAGTAGCATCAGGATCACAGTCATCGTCATCAGCATCGCTATAGTCGTTCTCGTTGTCGACATCGTCATCGCCATCGTCATTATCAACAACGTCATCATCATCATCATCATCATCATCATCATCATCATCATCATCATCCTCAGCATCAGCATAACCAGCAACCTGATCGTCGTCAGCATCATCATCATCGATATCATCATCGTCACCCTCATCATCATCATCATCAGCATCATCATCATCGTCGTCGTCGTCGTCGTCAGCATTATCATCATCACAATCAACATCATCAGTATCATCATCGTCATCAGCATCATCATCAAGATGCGATATCGTCTCAAGCACCATCAGCAGGAGCAGTATCAGCATCATCCTCACAAACGCCATGAGCATCAGGATCCGCATCAGCATCAGCATCACCATCATCATGATTAGCAGCATCATCATCATCATCGTCGTCGTCACAAGTATCATCATTATCACCATAACCATCACCATCATCACCATAATCATCACCATCATCATGGTCAGCCTCATCCCATTCATCGTCCTAAACCTCGTCCCCCTCACCATCAACATCCTCATGATCATCCTCATCCTAAATAGCATCACCATCACCATCACCATCATCATTCTCATCAAACATATCATCGGCATCAACTTCGCTCATCGTCGTCGGAATCACCGTCTTCATCGCCGCCGTAGTGTATAGGACAAGACGGGGCGCGGCTCTAGAAGATGAGTGGGACTGAGAAGAGAGAGGGGGCGGAAGGATGTAGAGTGGCCCAGCGCGTGACAAAAAGAAGGAGGAGGCATATGAGGAAGAGTGGATGCGGGGAAGGAGGCGAAGGATGGGCGGGAGGGAGGCGGAGGAGGAGGAGGCGGAGGAGGAAGAGGAGGAGGAGGAGGAGGGCAACGACGACAACAGGGAAAGGAAGGACAGGAGAGGGGGGGGTCGGGGGGCCCAGAAGAAGGGCAGGCGGGCCCACTTTGAATAGCGATGTGGCCCCACCATGCCCACTCCTCCTTCCTGACTTTCCTTCGCCCGTCGTCCACAGGAAGGCGAGACGGAAGGAGGGAGAGGGGAGGGACCGGGAGGGGAGCAGGGAGACAGCGACACGAATGCCGGAGGGGTGGGGCGGGACTGGGGAGGCCTGTCGTTGGTCTCTTGGCGCCTGTGGTGCATTGTGCACTGCCGGGGGTCCCCAGGAGTGTTGTTTTCTTTTTGGTCTGCGGGTCGGGAGCGGGCCCCTTCTGGTCAAGAGCTAAACGGGACGCGGGTAGCCCTAATTAGGGAGACGGGGCGCGGGCGGGCGGGCTCATAAGTGCTGCTCGCGCACTCGAGCAGCACTTCCTGAAGGGACCCCGTGCCTCCACCGAGCCGGGCACGGGCCCGAGGACGCCAGGCCCAGGGCCAGCGCCCAGGGAAACATGAGGACGTTTCTTTTATCTTCGGCGATGATGGGCACTATTGGGGGAGGGGGAGGGGGGAGGGGAGGGGAGGGGGAGGGGAGGGGGAGGGGGAGGGGGAGGGGAGGGGGGAGGGGAGGGCATTGTTTGGGAGGGCTGTGGGGGAGGGGCCAGGGGGGCGGGGTACAGTGTAACGCCTCCCCCCCGCCGTGTGGCACGGCGGCAGTGCCCAAAGCGAACTTGGGGGGGGATGGGCATCACGTTATCGGGGTGGGGGGGGCGGGGGCCATGAAGCCCACCATGCCCCAGGCAAGACAGAAGCACGCTCGATGGGGCTGCAGAAGTGCAGCTCGACGGCTGGGAACGCACTGAAAGAACCCCATGTGACCGATTCCGGAAACCCTGATCCCAAAAACCTTGCCATCTCTTGGGAGGTCGACTTTTGCTTCCGCCGGCTCCCGCCGGCGGAGCCGCCCTCGTCTTACTTCCGCCGACCTTCCGCCGCCTCTCCCCGAGGACGAGACCTTCGATCCTCGGGAGGCAAGGCCCTCTTGGAAGCGCCCCGTGTTACAACAAAATGCGCGACTGCGCCGGGAGACCGCGAAGCCGCGCCCCTCTCTGGCGGCACCGCACCTCGCGCCCAGAGCAGAGCGCCCAGCCTCGCGGGACACCTTCCCGCCGACGCTCTGCGCGCGCAGCGCGCCCCGTGGGTGGGCGAGGAGGGGCACGAGGAGGGGGCTCTCGGTAGCGGGCATGTCTTCTGCCACCACCACCACCACAAGTTGGGGGGAAGGGGAGGATGGAGGAGGAGGGGGAAGGAGGAGGAGGAGGAGGAGGAGAGGAGGAGGGAGGAGGGAGGAAGGGAGGAAGGGAGAGGGGGAGAAGGAGGAGGAGGAGGGGGAAGGGTTGAGGAGGAGAGGAGGATAGGAGGAGGAGGAGGAGGAGGAGGAGAGGAGGAGGAGGAGGAAGGGGAAGGAGGAGAGAGGATGAGGGGAGGAGGAGGAGGAAGAGGAGGAGGGAGGAGGAGGAGGAGTTGATTCGGGTAGGAGGAGGAGGAGATGAGGAGGGAGGCAGGGGGAGGAGAGAGGGGATGGAGGAGGAAGAGAGGGAGGAGGAGGATGAGTAGAGGAGGGGAGGGAGGAGGAGGAGGGGGGCCTCCTGCCCCTCCTACGCCTGGTGGTGGTGGTGGACAACAGGACAGGCCCCTTCTGCCCGGAGCTCTCGGACCCGGCGCGGGAGCACCGCCCACGAGGCTGCGGCTTCGCCTCCGCGGCGCCGCCTCGCCCCCACGCGCCGGGCCGCCCCATGGGCACCGGCCCTGCCCCTCGCGAGGCCGAGGCGCGGCGCCCCGGCCTCGGCTCGGCACGGGCCAGCCCGCCGGCAGCGCCAGCGCCGAGCTGCACCCCCTCGGGGGGCCTTTGGTCCGTCCCGTCGCGGACGCCAAGTCCGCGTCGAGTCCGCGCCGAGCCCGCGTCGGGCCCGAGCATGGGCAAGGGCACCGATCTTGGGGGGAGCGCAGAGGTCCCCCGAAGGTGCAACGTAGCCACAGCGGCGTGCGGGGCCCTCGGCCGCGTGGCCCCCCTGGCCCGGGGGCGGCCGCTGCCCGCCGCCTGCGAGTGGCCGCAGGGGGGGGCGCCTCGGGCCCTGGAGGCACAGCAGGAGCTCGACCATCATGACAAACGAACAACACACACCCATACCCATAGGGGGGTCGTTGGGAGGAGGACCGGCTATGGGTATGGGTGCGGGTTGTCGGACCCTTGGGAACGCTCCCGTTCGAGCGGGGACCCCCATCCGACAACACGCACCCATAGCCCGCTCCGCTCCCCCTATGGATATGGGTGTGTGTTGTTGGTTCGTCACATCAGAGACCTTCCAGGAGAAACCCAACCCTGAGACCCCAGGACGTCCATAGATCTTTGGCTTGGGTCCGGGAACGTCCCGCTTCCCACTGCAAGGCCATCGACACCCAAGAAACCGGGGGGCACCCTGGAGGCAAGCAGGGTGTTTCCTGGCATGGGTTCCCACTGCACTGCAGCAGCCGCCGCCGCCTCGCGACGCCTCGCGACGAGCCACCCGGGCCACAAACGCCGCGAGGCCTGGGAGAAGCCGCCCGGGCACAAAGGCCCGCTGCAAGGGCTTCGGGGGGCTGCCGCCATGAACTCATGGCATGCCCCCGGCCGCCGCGCCCGCACGCCCTCATGATACTGCACCTCCAGGGGGTCGCCAGACTGGGGAGGGTAGAGGCTGAGGAAGCAAAGACTCGGAAATGGACAGAACCTCCTTAGTAAAACGTGGTTTAGTGAAAACGACCTCGGGCCCAAACCTGGCGGGCGCAAGCCTGGAAAACGACAGCCGCGGAGCCCTCTCGAGAACCGAAAACGGACAATTCACTCATCGACGTGTCAGGGTGAGAGTTCTGTCCATCCCCGAAAGATCTGGAAAAGAAGACACTTCTTTCGGCTCCGTGGGCCTGCAAAAGCGCAGCAGGGCGAGACCACACTCGCGCGCGCGTGTTCGCACTCGTTGGGAGGGGGAGTGGGTGCACGCTGTTACACGCGTTTTGTTGAATCTTCGGAGAGCCTTGTCTGTTCCTTAGCGCCCCTATCCGCGTCGAGTCCGCGTCGAGTGCGCGTCGAGAGAAGGAGGAGGAGGAGGAGGAGGAGGAGGAGGAGGAGGAGGAGGAGGATGAGGCGGAGGAGGAGGAGGAGGAGGAGGAGGAGGAGGGAGGAGGGGGAGGAGGGGTAGGAGGAGGAGCTCGCGCGCACGCGGTGCCAGCGGGCCGGCCGCGGGGCCTGGACGCTCGGGAGGAGGCTGTCCTCGAGCTCCATGCGGCTGATGAGCCGCTCGGCCTGGCGGGCACGGCTGCGGCTTGACCGTGTGGCTCTGCAGCCCCAGGCCGCGACGCGCGAAGTGCGGCGCTCCTCTCGCGCCCCCGAGGAGGTGACCCGAGGACACTGCTGCGCACGTTCCATGTGCGAGGCAATGAGTCGTGGCACGCGATTCGCCACCACACGCGGAGGAGAACAACCAAACCCCAAACACAAATCCGCCCCACCCTTGCCAGGACTGCAACCGCAATTGCGAACTGGCAGCCCTTATAGCGTTGCCCTGCAACCCTGGCAACGTGGCAGAAATTTGAATATGCGTCGCGTCCCGCCTGGTTTTGCGAACACGGTGCGCCTGCCTGAACACTGTGAATAAAGCCCGCTCGGTAAGATGCACGAGGCAGAAATCAATAGAAAGGCCATCAGCTTGACACAACAGGTTACCAGGCACGAAAACACTTTTGGAACGTGACGTTTATCAATCTGGAATGCTATCCCCGACGCCGACGAGCCGCTGCCAATTGCGCCTCAAAAGCGGGGGCGCAATGGCACCGCCGCTTACAACTAAGACCTACCGTATATGAAAATATGGACGGCCACGAGCGTACGATTCCGGCGCTTTCACACCTGAAAATGGCGGACACTCTTCGACCAACTGAATAATATTCCTGTGGCGATTGAGGAACACGTTGAGGAGAAACCTGCCCTGTTCGCGGGTGGTCTTCGAGGCGACTACCCGCACCATCGTAGCCAGGCTAGCTTCGACAATCTACACCGAATCCGGAAAACAACTGCGCGCTCGATCTACATTGGCTGCCATCTGCGCAACAGACGTGGTGATGCCGACGACGGTGGAACGCAGTGGAAGGCTGCACAACAAAGAGAAGCCGGCATGCTCGACCTTGAACGCGGCCTCCATGCCCGTGCGGCTGGCCGCCTCGCTGCGTGGGAGCATGTTCCCGACAAGAGGATGGGAGCGTGCAGGTCCAAAGGAGGCAGACTGATCGAGAAACATCAACTCCAGCCCATAATCACTCGACGCTGGTGCGAAAATGACAGGCGCCAGCCCCATCCGCCCACCCCATGTGTCCCCTAACGGAAGTATGACCCCAGAAGGAATCGATTATGGCATTCCTATGATGTTGCTCCCCATGCATGTGCTGCTATTACTTCTGCTGGGGTCACCGCTTTCACTACTGCTGGTGCTGCTATTGCCTCTGCTGTCTCTTAAACTGCCGCAGCGACTGCTGCTGCCAGAGGTTTTGAAGCAAATGCTGCAACTGCTGCGCACTTCTTTTCCGACCACGACTGCTGCTGATGATGGTGATCATGGTGGTGAGGATGATGAGAATGCTGCTAATGATGAGGAGGAGGATGCTGATGATGGGGTTGCTGCTATGTCCGTCCCTGCTGCTAGGGCTGAGTGAACTACTGCTGGCACTGCTGCTGCCAATCATTTAGACTGCTGTTGGATTACTTTAGCTGTTTCACTCTTCTTGCTGCTCATGCTATAACTGATGCTACTGCTTGCGCTGCAACTGCTGATACCTCTGCCACTACTACGCGCCTGCGCGCGCGAGCTCCGCTCTCTCTCCCAGTATGCAGCGCCTGCCACACAACCCGCCCAGATCCTGTGCTTTCACGCGCGCCCCCCCCACCCCCCACCCATGTGGGCCGCGTACACGTCGTTCATTTCTAGTCGCTCTCATTTCTGATCGTGCTCGTTTCTAACTCTTCCTGGCCCCCTAGTGGCCAGGAAGAGGCCCAGGATGGAACAAGTAGTAATGGAAGGATCTTGGCCCCCCAACAAATCAAAGAACCTTCGAATAATCATAAATGAGCAACGTGTGCTCACCCCAAAAAACGGTCAGCCAACGAATGGCACCCCGCCGAGCTGCGAGCACATCCCGGCTCGGCCCTGGACGTGGCTGCAGCGAGGATCGGGACATGCGGCCCCCGTGCCGTGGGGGAAGCCACGACCGGAGTGCCGAGCTTTACGCAGCTGGACGCGGCATCCGGACGAGTTCTGTGCGGCGGGGTGGCGCGCAGTGCCAAAACGCGAGCGACCGATCGATCGATCGATCGAGGGAGAGAGAGAGAGAGAGAGACACGGCAAGCTCAGAAACGCGCAGCGCGCCCGCGCCTCTCCACCGCCCGGAGCTGGACGGTGGCGCGTCAGTGACGGCAGGGCCGGTGGCTTGGAAGCCCGACGAGGTGGCGGCAGCACCGGAAGCCGCCCAGATGCAACAGGCACAGGGCGACGGAGGACAAGCGCGAGAGTTTCACGGATGAGAACGTCTGCTGGCCACGCGGAGCTCGTGCTGCACAAAGTATCGACGCAACGCGTGACTTGCCACGAACGGCCAAAACCGCTTCAGAGTAACACGCACACACCGCAGCCAAGCGAAGCGACCTGACAATACCGAACGATGGTGCACTCCAACAGCCAGACGAAACACTCGTGCGCACCAAAACTGAAAAAAAAACACCACTCTCGTGGACACCTCCCCAAACGCAAGCAAGACAACCCAATGTGGGTACACCAAATAACATGTTGAAACAACGAATCACGCCCTCAGATGTCTCGGCCATGCAATAGTGGCCGCGGCACAACGCCTGCGGATCGCGTGACCCACTGGCCATATTCCAGGGCACCCCGCGGCCACAAAGAACGCACTGCGAGCATGGGTTGCATTCGCGGACGAAAGAAACCGACACTTGCTCGGGAAGCGCTGAACCGCCCATCTACACCACCGGCGAAAGAAATAAACATTGCTGCCCGTGCCAAGATGCATGGGTGCACTGATGCCGCGCCCCCAGACAGCGGATGCCCCCTGGCGGTGAAGCGACTCGGAGGCAGTGCAGCTACAGCACTGCGCCGCACCAGGGCAAGGGGGCGAGGAGCTCCCGACCTCGAGAGAAACCGCAGGGCACGCCAGCACTGGGCAGCCGCGGGGTGCATGCCAACGGCAGCCTGGAAACGTCCACTGCACGGAGCTCGATTGCTGTGCCGAACAGCACAGTCGCTGATCTGCAGCTCGAGTTAAGTTGAGAGAACCATCATTAGCATCTCAAAAAATCCAGAGTACGACTAGTTTGTTTTGATTCCAGCTCTCGGGTGGGCATGGCCCAAACTCCGGCACCAGGTGCTCCCTGTGCTCGATGCTCCCCAGGCCGATGCCATTGGGGCTGGCTCGGCAGCGAAACGGCGGCCGGGACATCGACCTCCCGGCCTCGGGTCGCCGGCTCGGCTGCGCGCCGCGGGCGCCGCCGCTTCCCGGCGGGCTCGCACGGCGCAGGCCTCCTGCTGACGCCTCCTCTCCGCCCGCGTCTCGCCTGGTGGGGACGGCCCTCCTTTCTCCCTCCTCTCCTCGGCCGCTGTCTGCTGCTGCTGCTGCGACTGCTGCCGTCGCTGTGAGGCCCCAGCAGAGAACGTCTCTCTATGCTTCGCGGCAGCGGCCGTGACAAGCCCTGGCCGCCTCACCCCCTCCCT
>CAUYUJ010016925.1:0-73241 GCA_963575745.1 Prorocentrum cordatum
CCGAGGACGATCCCAACGAGGAGCCTCGGGATATCGTGTTTCGCGACCCGCGACCAGGGGAGGGTGTGGAGGGTGCCGCAGGTGCGGGGGAGGTGTCCGAGTGGGATCGCCGCCCAGCGGATGAGCGTGTTAGCGCGGCGGGCCCCGCGGTGCAGGCGGCAGACGTGCGCGTCGGGGATGTGGCGCGGGAGGACGTTCGCGGGAGGGTGCGTGTGAACCCGAAGGATTTCAATTGGCTGGATGAACCGTGCAATGTGTCGACAGGGGAGAAGCGGCGCCTCGAGGAGCTGCGCGATGTCTGGTACGGCAAGGCCAACGTGGGTGACGGGGCCGAGGTCGTCTTGCGCGAAGACCTGGACCCCTGGCAGAAGTTTGCCCACAACATCGTTATGGATGGACGCCACTCCGAGAAGGACCCGCTCCGCCTGATGGTCACGGGCGTGGCAGGCACGGGGAAGTCGCGCACGGTGCGTAGTTTTGTGGCGGCGAGGCGACAGAGGGCGCGTCAGACGGCTCCGCGGACCAGAATGGATCGGGTGCCGGGCCTCCGGGGTGGGATGCGGGAGGGAAGGCGCTCTCAGTCGGAGATTGATGAGGAGGTGCGGAATTGCTGTTTGCTGGCTGCTCCGACAGGGTGCGCCTCGTTCCAGTTGAAGTATGGGGCGACTACTCTGCACAGGGCTTTCGGCGTTCCGGTGGGGTACTGCGGGCCTTGGAAGCAAAAGGGCGGTGAACGCTTCTTGCGGACGCGGGACCGGTTGCGGCAGGCGAAGCTGTTTGTGTTGGATGAGATGAGTATGATCGGGCGGCAGATGTTGGGGAAGATCGAGTACAAGGTGCAGACACTCTGGGCACGGATGCGAAGTTTGCGGCACGCGGAGGAGGCGGAAAAGGAGGAAAGGGGAGGAAGATGGAGGAGGACGAGCCAGTGTATCTCGGCGGGAAGGATGTCGTGCTGGCAGGAGATCCGCAGCAGGCGCCGCCCATCGGCGACGATCCGTTGTATCGAATGGGCAAGTATGAGGGGCATGGGAAAAATAAGCCGAGGGGGGCGGAGCGCACTCCAGACGATGCGTGGAGTACGGAGAAGTTGGTGGCCACGGGCCAGTTTGTGCGCAATGCGTTCCAGGACGTCGCCGTGCTACGGCGCGTGCACAGATGGAGTGGGAAGAAGGAGGGTCTGTCCGCCGAGCGGCAGGCGGAGTACCGGCGGGATGCCGATCGTTTTCTGGAGGTGACCAAAGGAATGGCGCAGTGCACGTGGGACCAGTCGGATCATGCGTGGTTGAGGCGCCGGAACAGGTCGGTGCTGCAGATGACGAAGGAGGGCAGGGAGGAGCTCGCAGCGTTCGAGACGGCGCCGCTGCTGATGGATGGCAGGAAGGATCGGGCGTCGGGTGCCTGCGGCGCGGATAGGGTGAACCTGGAGAGGCTGTACCAGGTGGCGGCTGCCAGTGGCAAGCCCATTGCGTCTCTGCGCGCCTATCACAATTGGAAGGATAAAAGTAAATCTCGGCCGGAAGAGATGGCGGCCGACGATTTCCGAGGGATCGAGAACGAGCTTCACATGTGTGAAGGGGCGCGCGTGCTGCTGACGCAGAACTTGTGGGTCGAGGCGGGGTTGATGAACGGGGCGATGGGCACGCTGCGCGGGTACATGTGGCCGGACGGGGCGGACCCGCACAACAGTGCGCGCCCGGATCTGCAGGCGCCCATTTGTGTTTTCGTCGAGTTCGACGACGTCGATCTGGGAAAGGACGAGAATGGCGAGTCGCGGTCTTTCTTCAAGAACGATCCTGTGCGCAAGAACTGGGTGCCCATCTGGAGGCAGACTGTATCGTCCACGACGGAGGACGGCCTCGCGCGCGAGAACTACCCGCTGCAGCTGGCGTGGGCTTTGACGCACTGGAAGGCGCAGGGGATGACGTTGGCGAAAGTCCGCGTGCACATGTCGGCGAAGACCGCGGCCGTCGCTGGGATCGGGTTCGTCGCAACGACGCGCGTCAGGCATCCGTGGGACTTGGTGTTCGAGGAAGACTTGCCGGAGTACGCGGACTTCATGCGGGCCAGGCACACGACGGCGTTCCGGGAGCGCCGTCGGTTCGAGCTGCGGTTGGAGGCGCGCGCTTCGTCAACGTTGCGGAAGTATGGGTACTGCGAGGCGGATTTGTGGACCGCAGAGGAGAGGTGTGCGGCGGGGAGATTGTTGGGCCGTCTCGAGACCGTCCGTGCGGCGCAGGCGGAGAGGCTCAGAGGTCTGAACAGAGTGGTGGATGATGACACTTGGCTCTGGGGTGAGGACGGCGCGCCGTGCGTGTCCGCGTTGGCTGAGGCTGTCGATGCCGAGGCGGGGGGTGATGACGTCGCGCGGCGGCGTCTGACCGCCGTGGCTGACAGGCTCCTGGACCGGAAGAGGGTGCGCGGTGTGACGTTGGAGGAACGCGAGGCCGCGCGGGAGCTGGCGGGTGGGGATGCAGAGGATTTCGCTGGTGTTGACACGGTGGAAGAGTTGCGGGGGCGTTTGAGGGCTGCCGCTGCCCGGCTGTCGCGGGAGCGCCCGGACGACGACGGAGTGGAGTTGTTGGGCCGTGTCGCTGACATGATGGTGGATCGGTGGGTGGCGTGTGGGCGGTGGGATGGTCGCGTGTTCGATGTCGTGGAACCGAGCCTGGGCCCGCTGCACATGAGCGCTGTGAAGGAGGCCATGGGTGCGCTGGTGCCGCCGAGACTGCACGGGAGCTTGGATAAGGCGGCCAGGAAGATGAAGGATGCGTTCGGGGATGTTCGCGGTGGCTGCGCGCTGCGGATGGACAAGTGGGTCGTGAACGTGCGGTCGGAGGGCGCTCTGGCGGAGGGCAGACTGGAGCGTCAAGCGTTGGAGTTCTTCCTGAAGGTGGCGCGACAGCTGTGCTCAGGGTTAGACCTGCCGATGACTGTGGCCTCGGCAAAGGTGGGCGAGCACGTCGGCGCGGAGGAGAACCCAGAGCATTTTGCTCGGGTGGCGCACAACTGGACGAGCGTTTGGGACGCGAGCTGCGTCAGCGATAAGAAGGAGTTGCTGATGGTTGCTGCCGTGGACGCTCTGAGCGTGTCTGGCGTTCCCCAGGATTGGATCTTCGTGCGCGTCCAGGCTGGTCGGGCGGGGGAGGCGCTCGGGCGTGCCGAGTCTCTGACCGTGTGCGTGTACGATCGAGGCCGCAGGGAGGCGGTTGCAGGGCGAATCGCTCGGAATATCGACGCGCTGCTGCGGCCGATACAGGCCAGTGATGGGCGGCGCCCGCCACCAGTGGTAGAGTTTGGGGAGGCGCCGCACGTTCGGGTGCCTTCGCAGAGGATCGCCGGCGCACTCGGGCTCCTGCTGGGCCACGTTGGTCGCGGGGCCGGTGCCAGGGTGCTGGATGCGTCGGCGGAGTCGTTCGTGCCAGACGTGTGTCGTGCGTTGCGGGGCGCGTTCGCGTCTTTCCGCGCGGGCGTCGGCGCGCGGGGTGCGCGGGATGTCATGGAGTTGTTGCTCTCGGACCAGGAGTGCCGTGACGCTCTGGACCTCTTCGGCGTCGCCCCGCGCGCGGATGTGTCTGGGCCCAGTGCGGCGGGCGCGGGCCGGGCGATGGCGGGTGTGGTGGGGAGGGCCGTGGACGAGGCAGGCGAGGGAGAGGGCCTTGAGGGCGCGTCGACGTTGTCGTTTGCGACGTGGAACATTGCTGGTGGGCATCGCGCTGCCGTGGCGCCGCATTCCTGGACCGCGCGGGATCAGCGCGCCGCGGTTCTTGGCGAGGTGCTCCGTTGGAGGCAGGCGCGCGGGTGTGACGTCGTTGCCTTGCAGGAGTGCGAGGGCGGGGGCGCGTACGAGGAGCTGTCAGGGGAGTTTCAATTGGCGGGCGTTGCGCAGGCGCACGAGTCCAGGGGGTATGTGCATCTGTACGTCAGGCACGGTCTGCGGGCGGAATCTGTGGCTGTGCCAGGGCAGGATCCGTGCGTGCTGTGCCGTGTCCAGGTGCCCGGAGACGGCGGCGCCGGCGGCGATGGGCACGTGCACGTGGCGGCGGTGCACCTGCCCACGGACGCGTCATGGGAACGGCGTCGTGCGATACTTGGGAAGATTGTGGCGAAGTGCGGGGACGAATGCCATCGGCTGCTCATCGTGGGCGACATGAACAGCACGGATGCGCAGGTGCAGGCAGCCGTGGAGCAGTTGCGTCTGAGGGACGCATGGTATGAGGGCCGATCCTGGGGTTGCCCCGGCAATAAGTTCTATTCGGGTCTCGGCGAGAGGGGGGCTGTCGGCCAGAGACGTGACCGGGTGCTCTTTGGAGCGGATCTCTGGTCCGAGGTGCACTTGGTAGGGAAAGGGAAGGTGTTCTTCGAGGGTTCCGAGTTCCACATGTCCGACCACTATGGGCTGTTCGGGTATGTGCGTGCCCACGCGTGCTTTGGATCTCGGGAGCAGAAGATGAGGGCCGTGGCGCAGCGCGCGCGAGTCGTGCTGCAGGCGACGCGCGATCAGTCACAGAGACTGGAGGGTGTGGAGGTTCAGAGTCGGTTACAGCGTGGTCGAGAGGCCGCGGCGCTGGCCCGGCAGCAGGCGCAGGAACGAGATCGAGAGGCGTACTTGCGGACGCAGCAGCGGGCTGCCGGCCGCCGACAGCGCCGTCGGGAACAAGCGATATCCGCAGCGTTCGGGCCACAGAGTTTGTTTGCTTTGGGTCGCCCGGTTCCGCCGCCGCCGAGCCCCTGCCCGCCTCCGCCGCCACCGTGCCCGGCAGACATGTATGTCCCGAACGTGGCTGGCATTCGCGCGGCTTCGTGGGACAGCGTGCGGTGCGTGCCCGTCCGAGGGATGCCGCGGCCATGGCACACCTGCTACGTGGTCAGTGTGACGCAGCTGATGTTGCGGACGCCTGCCGTCTTGGAGTGGCTTCGATGGCATTCAGAGCAGCAGTGCGAGGACCGGGGCACGGGGCGTTGTTGCGTGTGCGGGATGTGGGAGACGTACAACCAGTTGTGCTCGCGACGCTGGCAGCAGGGACCTGTGAGTGTGCTGCGGCGTACGAGCGTTGACTGCGACGACGATGTGATGGGGCGGCCGAGTGAGTTCAATGACCCGTGGCAGCAGCAGGATGTGTTTGCGTATTGGGGTAAGCTGATGGTGGCTGCGCGTGACGCAGAGATGTTGGCAGGTCGGTTTGCGCAGCGGGAACTCGATAGCATCCGCGCGGTGAATCTGCGGGTGACGTGCGTTGATCAGATGTTCGGGTTCGTCGTGGAGAAGCGGGAGAAGTGTGGCGTGTGCAATTACGAGACTGTCGCGTACGAGGCTGAGGATGTGCTGAAGCTGCGTGTTCATGGGCGTCCAGGTGGGCCCATGATGCTGCAGGAGTTGTACTGCGACTTTTGTGCTCCTGAAGATATCGAAAAGAGCTGCCCGGGGTGCTGCCGCGACGAGCGCGACCGGGTTAAGCACGTGAGGCAGACGAGAGCCACTGGTGTGCCACAGGTTCTGGTGGTTCAATTGAGGAGGGGCTCCGAGGCGCGGGAGGCAGTGTGGGTGGAAGAGCAACTGAGGCTGCCAGGGCTTCCCCAGATGCAGTTGGTCGGTGTGGTTTACCATAATGGGCGGTCAGTTAATTGCGGCCATTACACGACTCTGTGCCGCGTTCATGATGGGAGGTACTTCTTGTTTGACGACGACGAGCCACCGCGCTTGATCCGAGACGAGCCGGCGCACATCAAGCAGAAGGAGGCGTACATGGCAGTGTATTGCCGCCTGGGCCGCGGTCAGGGGCAGGGCGCGGGCGCAGGTGCGACCGAGGTGGACGCAGCGCGTGAGGGGCAGGGCAGTGGCGGGAGTGGGCCGGGGGGCGGTGATGCGAGTGCGTCTGGTGGCGGCGGATGGGGCGGGGGTGGGGCTGTTGGTGGTGGCGCCGACGGAGCGACGGAGCGCGAGGGGGGGAGTGGGGCGTCGGCGGCCCGAGGGAACGGGCGCGCGGGCGGCGTCGCTGGCGATCGGGCCGGGGCTTCGGCGTCTGTTGGGTCGAGGGGTGAGCCTACGTCCGGCGGTGGAGTTGGTGCAGGGCCAGGCCGTGGAGGACGCAGGGAGGGCGTTGTCTCGGTTGCCGCCGCCGAGCCGCGTTCCGCGAGCAGGCGCCTGCGGAGGAAGTGTGCGGTTTCGACGTCAGGGGAGGGGCGCGCCGTCGATGGTGATGGTGCGGCTGGGCGGCGAGCGGTCACGACGAAGGGCAGGGCTTCGGGCGCAGCCGAGTCAAGGGGCGCGGCAGGCGCCCGCGACTTGACCGCTGGGGTTGGCGGGGGGGCGGTGTCTCCGAGGGAGGGGGGGGTCTCTGGCTCGCCTGGTGGCGCCGCTCCGCGTTCCGCCGCGCGGCGGGCACGGGAAAAGACGGCGACGCCTCGCTCGGATGCAGGGGCGGCGGGTGGCGCGGCGGGCGCGGCTGGAGTCAGGGATGTCGGCGGGGAGCGCGACGTCGCTGGGCCAGGGCGCGTCCGAGGTGCTCGAGGGTCCGGGGGGGCGCGCGCGGGCGGCGGGGGTCTAGGTGGCGATGTGGCATGCGCGAGTGTCGCGGGGGGGAAAGATGCGGCAGCGGTGGAGGCGGTGCGGGTTTCAGCGTCGGGGAAACGAAAGGTGGAGCCTCGGTCAGAGGCGGAGGTCCCGCGGAGGAGCTCGGCGCGTTTGGCGGCGCGAGCTGCGCCCGGCCCCGTCGCGGCTGAGGGGGGGGCTGCCGCGGGCGAGGGCGCGTATATACGGGGGGGGGTACTGGTGCGCCCGAGGCGCGCGGAGCCGTCTGGGCCGTCGAGTGGCGGCGGCGCCGCGCGAGTGGTGACAGGTTTCGGCGCGGGAAGGATCGAGAACTTGGCTGCGTTCCAGCGCAGCCGCGATTTGGGGGATGCGACGCGCGCGTCGCAGCGGGTCTCGGAGGGGGCCCGAGGGAGGTGCGTGGATATGCAGGGGAATGAGCTGGATCCGTCTGCGGGGTCCGCCTGGCATGCGGGTCGATAGGGCGGGGGGTGCGGTGGGAGCTGGGTGTTGAGGGGGGAAGAGTGGGGAAGCAAGACGGGGGGGGAGAGCGGGTAAACTAGGGCAAGGCTGTGCTGCGAGGTTCGGCTCCTCCCCCCTCAAGTCTTTTCTCTCCGCTGGCGCTCCGTGAGGGCGAAGTGGCTGGAGCGGAGGGAGGGCTGGCCCCGTGTCTGCGTGTGACTGCGTCTCTGTGCGTCTGTGTGTCTGTGTGTCTGTGTGTCTGAGTGTCTGCGTGTCTGTGTGTCTGGTGCTGCGTGTGTCAGTGTGCTTGAATGTCTGTGTGTTTGTGTGTATGTGTGTCTCTGTGTCTGTGTGTCTGTGTGCTTGTGTTTCTGTCTTTCTGTCTTTCTGTGTGTCTGTGTGTCTGTGTGTCTGTGTGTCTGTGTGTCTGAATGTCCAAGTTTTTGCGTGTCTGTGTGTCTGTGTGTCTGTGTGTTTGTGTGTCTGTGTGTTTGTGTGTCTGTGTGTCCCTGTGCCTCTGTGTGTTTTTCTGTCTTTCTTTGTGTCCGTGTGTCTGTGTGTCTGTGTATCTGTATGTCTGGTTGCCTGTGTGTCTATGTGTCTGTGTGTCTGTGTGTCTGGGTGTTTGGGTGTCCGTCTGTCAGTGTGTCCGTGTGTCTGTGTGTCTGTGTTTCTGTGTATCCTTGTATTTGTGTGTCTGTATGTCTCTGTGTCTGTGTGTCTGTGTGTCTGTGTGTCTGTGTGTGTGTCCGTGTGTCTGTGTGTCAGCGTGTCCGTGTGCCCATGTGTCTGTGTGTCTGTGCGTCTGTGTGTCTGTGGGCCCGTGTGTGTGTCTGTGTGTCTGTGTGTCAGCGTGTCCGTGTAACCATGTGTCTGTGTGTCTGTGTGTCTGTGTGTATGTGTGTCTGTGTGTCTGTGTGTCTGAATGTCTGTGAGTCCTGTTTGTTTTTGTGTTGGTGTGTCCGTGTGTCTGTGTGCTGGTGTCTGTGTGTTCGTGTGTCCGTGTGTCTGTGTGTTTGAGTGTCTGAGTGTTTGTGTGTCTGTGTTTCTGTGTGTCTGTGAGTTCGTGTGTCTGTGTGTATGTGTGTCTGTGTGTCTGTGTGTCTGTGTGTCTGTGTATATGTCTGTCTGTGTGTCTCTGTGTCTGTTTGTCTGTGTGTCTGTGCGTCCGTGTCTTTTGTGTCCGTGTGTCCGTGTGGTCGTGTCTGTGTGTTTGTATGTCTGTGTGTTTGTGTGTTCGTGTGTCTGTGTGTCTGAGTGTCTGCGTTTCTGGGTGTGTATGTGTCTGTGTGACTGGTTGTCTCTGTGTCTGTGTATCCTTGTGTCTGCGTGTCTTTGTGTGTGTGTCTGCGTGTCTGTGTGTCTGTCTGTTTGTGGATCTGTCTGTGAGTCTGTCTTTCTGTGCGTCTGTGTGTGTGTCTGTCTGTCTGTTCGCGTGAATTTGCGTGTGTGTGTGCGCGTGTGCGCGTGCGTGTCAGTGTGTGAGTGTGTGCGCGCGCGGCGCTGGCAGCCCCGCGCTGCCGCCCCACCCCCTTCCGGGCGCTCCGCGAGGGCGGAGTGGTTGGAGTGGAGGGAGGGCCGGCCCCAAAATGGGGCGGCGCCTCCCCCCTCCGGAGCGCTGGAAGGGGGTGTGGTGGGTGGGGGGGCTCTGTCTGCCTGTCTGTGTGTCTGTGTGTCCGTGTATCTGTGTGTCTGTGTTTTTGTGCGTCTGTGTGTCTGTGTGTCAGTGTGTCAGTGTGTTTGTGTATCTGTTTGTCTGTGTGTCTGTGTGTCTGTCTGTCTGGGTTTTTGTGTGTCTGTGTGCCTGTGTGCCTTCGTGCCTGCGTGTCTGTGTGTCCTTGTGCCTGCGTGTCTGTGTGTGGGTGTGTCTGCGTGGCCGCGTGTCTGTGTGTCTGCGTGTCTGTGTGTCCGTGTGTCTATGTGTCTGTGTGTCTGTGTGTCTGTGTGCTTCAGTGTCTGTGTGTCTGTGTGCTTGAGTGTCTGTGTGTCTGTGTGTCTGTGTATTTGTGTGTCTGTATGGCTGTGTGTCTGTGTGTCTCCGTGTCTGTGTTTCTGTGTGTCTGTTTGTCTGTGTGTCTGTGTGTCTGTGTGTCTATTTGTCCGTGTGTCTGTGTGTCTGTGTGTCTGTGGGTCTGTGGGTCTGTGTGTCTGTTTGTCCGTGTGTCTGTGTGTCTCTATGGCCGTATGTCTGTCTGTCTGTGTGAGAGTTTGTCCGTGTGTCTGTGTGTCCGTGTGTCTGTGTGTCTGTGTGTCTGTGTGTCTGTGGGTCTTTGTGTCTGTGTGTCTATGTGTGTCTGTCTGTCTGTCTGTTTGTCTGTCTGTATGTGCGTCTGTGTGTCTGTGTGTCTGTGTGTCTGTGTGTCTGTGTGTCTGTGAGTCAGTGTGTCTGTGTGTCTGTTTGTATGTGTGCCTGTGTTTCTGTCTGCGTGTCTTCCTGTGTGTCTGTGTGTTTGTGTGGCCGTGTCTGTGTGTCTATGTGTCTGTGAGTCTGTGTGTCTGTGTGTTTGTGTCTCTGTGTGTCTGCGTGTCTGTGTTTCTGTGTGTCAGTGTGTCAGTGTGTCATTGTGTCTGTGTGTCTGTGTGTCTGTGTGTCTGTGTGTCTTTGTGTCTGTGTGTCTGGGTGTCCCTGTTTCTGTGTGTTTGTGTGTCTGTGCGTCAGTGTGTCTGTGTGTCTGTTTCTTTTCTGCGTCGGTGTGTCTGTGTGTCAGTGTGTCAGTGTGTCGGTGTATTTGTTTGTGTGTGTCTGTGTGTCTGTCTGTCTGTGTGTCTGTGTGCCTGTGTGCCTTAATGCCTGCGTGTCTGTGTGTCCTCGTGTCTGTGTGTCTGTGTGCGTGTATGCGTGTGCCTGTGTGTCTGTGTGTTTGTGTTTCTGTGTGTCTGTGTGTCTGAGTGTCTGTGTGTCTGTGTGTCTGGTGCTGTGTGTGTGTCAGTGTGCTTGAGTGTCTGTGTGTCTGTGTGTCTTTGTAGCTGTGTGTCTGTACGTCTGTGTGTTTGTGTGTCTGCGTGTCTGTGTGTCTGTGTGTCTGTGTGTCTGTGCGTCTGTGTGTCTGTGTGTCTGTGTGTCTTTGTGTCTGTGTGCCTGTGTGCCTGTGTTTCTGTTTTTCTGTTTTTCTGTGTCTGTGTTTCTGTGTGTCTGTGTGTCTGTGTGTCTGTGTGTCTGAGCGTCCGCTTGTCTGTGCGTCTGTGTGTCTGTGGGTCTGTGGGTCTCTGTGTCTGTGTGTCTGTGTGTCTGTGTGTCCCTGTGCCTGTGTGTGTTTGTCTGTCTGTCTTTGTGCCAGTGTGTTTTCGTGTCTGTGTATCTGTGTGTGTGGTGGCCGGTGTGTCTGTGTGTCCGTGTGTCCGCGTGTCAGTGTGGCTGTGTGTTTGTGTTTCTGTGTGTCAGTGTGTCAATGTGTCAGTGTGTCAGTGTGTTTGTGTGTCTATGTGTCTGTGTGTCTGTGTGTCTTGGTGTCTGGGTGTCAGTCTGTCAGTGTGTCCGCGTGTCTGTGTGTCTGTGTGTGTGTGTGTCTGTGCATCTGTGTGTCTGGTTGTTTCTGTGTTTGTGTGTCTGTGTGTTTGCGTGTCTGTGTGTCCGTGTGCGTGTCCGTGTGGGTGTGTGTCTGCGTGACCGCGTGTCCGTGTGTCTGTTTGTCTGTGTGTCTGTGTGTCTGTGTGTCTGTGTGTCTGTGTGTCTGTGTGTCTGTGTGATTTTGTGTTGGTGTGTCTGTGTGTCTGTGTGTTGGTGTCTGTGTTCTGTGTGTCCGTGTGTCTGTGTGCTTGTGAATCTGTGTGTTTGTGTGTCTGTGTGTCCGTGTGTCTGTGTGTATGTGTGTCTGTGTTTCTGTGTGTCTTTGTGTCTGTGTGTCTGTGTGTCTGTGTGTTTGGGTTTTGTGTGTCTGTATGTCCGTGTGTCTTTTGTGTCCGTGTGTCCGTGTCTGTGTTTCTGCATGGCTGTGTGTTTGTGTGTGCGCGTGTCTGTGTGTCTGAGTATCTGCGTGTCTGGATGTCTGTGTGTCTGTGTGACTGGTTGGCTGTGTGTCTGTGTATCCTTGTGTCTGCGTGTCTGCGTGTCTGTGTGTCTGCGTGTCCGTTTGTCTGTGTGTCTGTGTGTCTGTCTGCCTGTGGATCTGTCTGTGTTGTCTTTCTGTTCGTCTGTGTGTGTGTGTGTGTCTGTCTGTCTGTCTGTCTGTCTGTCTGTCTGTCTGTCTGTCTGTGCGCGTGTATTTGCGTGTGTGTGTGTGTGCGTGCGTGTGTGTGTGTCAGTGTGTGTGTGTGTGTGCGTGCGCGCGCGGCGCTGGCAGCCCCTCGCTGGCCCCCCCCTGCCTCTCCCTTTCTCGGGCGCTCCGCGAGGGCGGAGTGGTTGGTCCGTGGAGGGAGGGCCGGCCCCAAAATGGGGCGGTCCCTCCCCCCTCCGGAGCGCCGGAAGGGGGTGTGGTGGGTGGGGGGGGGGGGCTCTGTCTGCCAGTCAGTGTGTCTGTGTGTCTATGTGTCTGTGTGTCTATGCTTCTGTGTGTCTGTGTTTTTTGTGTGTATGTGTGTCAGTGTGTCAGTGTGTCAGTGTGTCTGTGTATCTGTTTGTCTGTGTGTCTGTGTGTCTGGGTGTCTGGGTGTCTGTGTGTCTGTGTGCCTGTGTGCCTTTGTGCCTGCGTGTCTGTGTGTCCTTGTGTCTGCGTGTCTGTGTGTTGGTGTGTCTGCGTGTCTGCGTGTCTGTGTGTCTGCGTGTCTGTGTGTCCGTGTGTCTGTGTGTTTGTGTTTCTGTGTGTGTGTGTGTGTGCATCTGGTGCTCTGTGTGTCTGTGTGCTTGAGTGTCTGTGTGTCTGTGTGTCTGTGTATTTGGGTGTCTGTATGTCTGTGTGTCTGTGTGTCTGCGTGTCTGTGTTTCTGTGTGTCTGTGTGTCTGTGTGTCTGTGTGTCTATGTGTCCGTGTGTCTGTGTGTCTGTGTGTCTTTGTGTCTGTTTGTCTGTGTGTCTGTGTGTCTGGGTGCCTGTGTCTGTGTGTCTTTGTGTCTGTGTGTCCGTGTGCTTGTGTCTGTATGGCCGTGTGTGTCTGTCTGTCTGTCTGTGTGTGTGTTGTCTGTGTGTCCGTGTGTCCGTGTGTCTGTGTGTCTGTGTTTATGTGTGTCTGTGGGTCTCTGTGTTTGTGTGTCTGTGTGTGTGTCTGTCTGTCTGTCTGTGTGTCTGTCTGTCTGTGTGTCTGTGTGTCTGTGTGTCTGTGTGTCTGCGTGTCTGGTTGCCTGTGTGTCTGTGTGTCCGTGTGTCTGTGTGTCTGTGTGTCTGTGTGTCTGTGTGTCTGTATGCCTGTGTGTCTGTCTGTGTGTGTGTGTGTCTGTCTGTCTGTCTGTCTGTGTGTCTGTATGTCTGATTGCCTGTGTGTCTGTGTGTCCGTGTGTCAGTGTGTCTGTGTGTCTATGTTTCTGTGTGTCAGTGTGTCGCTGTGTCAGAGTGCCAGTGTGTCTGTTTGTCTATGTGTCTATGTGTCTGTGTGTCTGGGTGAGTGTTTATCCTTGTATTTGTGTCTGTATGTCTCTGTGTCTGTGTGTCTGCGTGTCTGTGGGTCCGTGTGTGTGTGCGTGTGTGTCTGTGTGTCTGTGTGTCAGCGTGTCCGTGTAATCATGTGTCTGTGTGTCTGTGTGTATGTGTCTCTGTGTGTCTGTGTGTCTGAATGTCTGTGTGTCCTGTGTGTTTTTGTGTTGGTGTGTCTGTGTGTCTGTGTGTTGGTGTCTGTGTGTTCGTGTGTCCGTGTGTCTGTGTGTCTGAGTGTCTGTGTGTTTGTGTGTCCGTGTTTCTGTGTGTCTGTAAGTTCGCGTGTCTGTGTGTGTGTGTGTGTCTGTGTGTCTTTGTGTCTGTGTGCCTGTGTTTCTGTGTGTCTGTGTGTCTCTTTGTTTGTTTGTCTGTGTGTCTGTATGTCCGGGTCTTTTGTGTCCTTGTGTCCGTGTGCTCGTGTCTGTGTGTTTGTATGTCTGTGTGTTTGTGTGTTCGTGTGTCTGTGTGTCTGAGTGTCTGCGTGTCTGGGTCTCTGTGTGTCTGTGTGACTGGTTGTCTGTGTGTCTGTGTATCCTTGTGTCTGCGTGTCTGTGTGTGTGTGTGTGTCTGCGTGTCTGTGTGTCTCTCTGTTTGTGGATCTGTCTGTGTGTCTGTCTTTCTGTGCGTCTGTGTGTGTGTGTCTGTCTGTCTGTCTGTGCGCGTGAATTTGCGTGTGTGTGTGCGCGTGCGTGTGTGCGTGTCAGTGTGTGAGTGTGTGCGCGCGCGGCGCTGGCGGCCCCGCGCTGCCGGCCCCCCCCCCCCCCCCCTACGGGCGCTCCGCGAGGGCGGATTGGTTGGAGTGGAGGGAGGGCCGGCCCCCAAATGGGGCGGCGCCTCCCCCCTCCGGAGCGCTGGAAGGGGGTGTGGTGGGTGGGGGGGCTCTGTCTGCCTGTCTGTGTGTCTATGTGTCTGTGTGTCTGTGTGTCCGTGTTTTTGTGCGTCTGTGTGTCAGTGTGTCAGTGTGTCTGTGTATCTGTTTGTCTGTGTGTCTGTGTGTCTGTCTGTCTGGGTGTTTGTGTGTCTGTGTGCCTGTGTGCCTTTGTGCCTGCGTATCTGTGTGTCCTTCGTAGCCGCGTGTCTGTGTGTCTGCGTGTCTGTGTGTCCGTGTGTCTATGTGTCTGTGTGTCTGTGTGTCTGTGTGCTTGAGTGTCTGTGTGTCTGTGTGCTTGAGTGTCTGTGTGTCTGTGTGTCTGTGTATTTGTGTGTCTGTATGGCTGTGTGTCTGTGTGTCTCCGTGTTTGTGTTTCTGTGTGTCTGTTTGTCTGTGTGTCTGTGTGTCTGTGTGTCTATGTGTCCGTGTGTCTGTGTGTCTGTGTGTCTGTGTGTCTGTCTGTCTGTGTGTCTGTATGTCTGATTGCCTGTGTGTCTTTGTGTCCGTGTGTCTGTGTGTCTGTGTGTCCGTGTGTCTTTTGTGTCTGTATGGCCGTATGTCTGTCTGTCTGTGTGAGAGTTTGTCCGTGTGTCCGTGTGTCCGTGTGTCTGTGTGTCTGTGTGCTTGTGTGTCTGTGGGTCTGTGGGTCTGTGTGTCTATGTCTGTATGTCTGTCTGTCTGTCTGTATGTGTGTCTGTGTGTCTGTGTGTCTGTGTGTCTGTGTGTCTGTGTGTCTGTGAGTCAGTGTGTCTGTGTGTCTGTTTGTATGTGTGCCTGTGTTTCTGTCAGCGTGTCTTCCTGTGTGTCTGTGTGTTTGTGTTGCCTTGTCTGTGTGTCTGTGTGTCTGTGAGTCTGTGTGTCTGTGTGTTTGTGTCTCTGTGTGTCTGCGTGTCTTTGTTTCTGTGTGTCAGTGTGTCAGTGTGTCAATGTGTCTGTGTCTCTGTGTGTCTGTGTGTCTGTGTGTCTGTGTGTCTGGGTGTCCCTATTTCTGTGTGTCTGTGTGTCTGTGTGTCTGTGTGTCTGTGTGTCTGTTTCTTTTTTGCGTCTGTGTGTCTGTGTGTCAGTGTGTCAGTGTGTCGGTGTATCCGTTTGTGTGTGTCTGTGTGTCTGTCTGTGTGTGTCTGTGTGCCTGTGTGCCTTTTTGCCTGCGTGTCGGTGTGTCCTTGTGTCTGTGTGTCTGTGTGCGTGTATGCGTGTGCCTGTGTGTCTGTGTGTCTGTGTTTCTGTGTGTCTGTGTGTCTGAGTGTCCGTGTGTCTGTGTGTCTGTGCATCTGTGTGTCAGTGTGCTTGAGTGTCTGTGTGTCTGTGTGTCTTTGAATTTGTGTGTCTTTATGTCTGTGTGTCTGTGTGTCTGCGTGTCTGTGTGTCTGTGTGTCTGTGTGTCTGTGTGTCAGTGTGTCTGTGTGTCTGTGTGTCTGTGTTCCTGTGTGCCTGTGTTTCTGTCTTTCTGTCTTTCTGTGTGTCTGTGTTTCTGTGTGTCTGTGTGTCTGTGTGTCTGAGTGTCCGCTTGTCTGTGCGTCTGTGTGTCTGTGGGTCTGTGGGTCTCTGTGTCTGTGTGTCTGTGTGTCTGTGTGTCTGTGTGTCCCTGTTCCTCTGTGTGCGTGTTTGTCTGTCTGTCTTTGTGTCCGTGTGTTTTTGTGTCTGTGTATCTGTGTGTCTGGCGGCCTATGTGTCTGTGTGTCTGTGTGTCCGTGTGTCCGTGTGTCAGTGTGGCTGTGTGTCTGTGTTTCTGTGTGTCAGTGTGTCAGTGTGTCAGTGTGTCAGTGTGTCTGTGTGTCTATGTGTCTGTGTGTCTGTGTGTCTTGGTGTCTGGGTGTCAGTCTGTCAGTGTGTCCGCGTGTCTGTGTGTCTGTGTGTCTGTGTGTCTGTGCATCTGTGTGTCTGGTTGTTTCTGTGTCTGTGTGTCTGTGTGTTTGCGTGTCTGTGTGTCCGTGTGTGTGTCCGTGTGGTTGTGTGTCTGCGTGACTGCGTGTCCGTGTGTCTGTGTGTCTGTGTGTCTGTGTGTCTGTGTGTCTGTGTGTCTGTGTGTCTGTGTGTCTGTGTGTCTGTGTGTTTTTGTGTTGGTGTCTCTGTGTGTTTGCGTGTTGGTGTCTGTGTTCCGTGTGTCCGTGTGTCTGTGTGCCTGTGTGTCTGTGTGTTTGTGTGTCTGTGTGTCCGTGTGTCTGTGTGTATGTGTGTCTGTGTTTCTGTGTGTCTGTGTGTCTGTGTGTCTGTGTGTCTGTGTGTCTGTGTGTCTGGGTTTGTGTGTCTGTATGTCCGTGTGTCTTTTGTGTCCGTGTGTCCGTGTCTGTGTGTCTGCATGGCCGTGTGTTTGTGTGTCCGCGTGTTTGTGTGTCTGAGTATCTGCGTGTCTGGATGTCTGTGTGTCTGTGTGACTGGTTGGCTGTGTGTCTGTGTATCCTTGTGTCTGCGTGTCTGTGTGTCCGTGTGTCTGCGTGTCCGTCTGTCTGTGTGTCTGTGTGTCTGTCTGCCTGTGGATCTGTCTGTTTTGTCTTTCGGTGCATCTGTGTGTGTGTCTGCCTGTCTGTGTGTCTGTGCGCGTGTATTTGCGTGTGTGTGTGTGTATGCGTGCGTGTGTGTGTGTGTGTCAGTGTGTGTGTGTGTGTGTGTGCGTGCGCGCGCGGCGCTGGCAGCCCCGTGCTGGCCCCCCCCCGCCCTTCCCCTTTCTCGGGCGCTCCGCGAGGGCGGAGTGGTTGGAGTGGAGGGAGGGCCGGCCCCAAAATGGGGCGGTGCCTCCCCCCTCCAGAGGTTGATTGAACTCCGTAGGGGAACCCCACCTGGGCCAGAAAGAAAACAGATCACAAAAGTTTTGAATGGCTATCGCCGTCTATACCGCCGTCTTCGTTTGGAGTATGAATTACCACCGTCAAGGAAAAGGAAGAGAAACCGTCTCTATAACCTGGAAGGAGTGGAGGATAGAGAGATATGGAACAAAGTTATCTGGCAGATGCTCAAGAATAAGGTGTCGTGTGCCCAGACTCGTGTTGCCAATCTAGAGGTGCTGCAGTCTCTCAGACAGGCTGCGGAGCTGGAGGCTCCACCATGCACCATCACGCTGGCGAATATGCTTTGCTGCAGGGGAAGAATGCAGCGTAACCGCGCGACGGGGACTGATGGAGTGCCTGCAGAGATGCTCCTTCGATTGTCGTGGAAAACGTTGAGAGAGGTGCGAAGGATATTCGAGGCTGTATTTCATAGACAGATTCCGTACCCTGATTGCTGGAGGGAGATCATAGTGAGTGTGATGCCTAAAAGTCAAAACACCACGGATGCAAAGGAAACGAGACTACTGTGTATTCAAAACGCGTTATCTAAACTTTATTCTATGTGTGTGGTCAAGTTAGCGGAGGATTATATGGAGGAGGTGGGGATGTTTCGGAGATTTGGTGTGTATGGATTTGTGAAAGGACGGAGGCCATATGAGATTACGACTGCATTGAAACACTTAGGTCAACATGCTAGCAAATATCAGCACGCAGATGATCAATTACATGTTGCTCTCGCAGATGTTTATCAAGCTTTTGATCATTGTACGGTTGCTAACTTCAGTTCTGCCATGGCATATTGTAGTATACCATATGTTATCCAACATGCGATGATTGAGTCCCTGGTCTATAGTGATGTGGAGATCTCGTGTGAGAATCTCGACTTCGAGCGGTTCTCAAAGGTGTCCTGGGATCGCTGTATACGTACGGGTGGACCTGAAGGACCGTTTGCCTTTAATTGTATTGCCGTGGCGATGTGGGGGGAACTGTTCGAGAAATGTGATGAACAGAAGTTGGGGTATAGGGTCGAGTTTCGAGCGAGTGCGAGGGACGAAAACGGGAGCGTCGAAACGGTGTCGATTTACTTGAATCATGCCTTATGGGCTGATAACATCGTTGTCCTGGCGAACTCGGCGTCGGATTTGGCTCAGATGATGCTGGCAATGACACACTCACTTGAGAAATACAGTATGCGATGGAAAGAGGCGTCTCTGGAGTATTTAGTTTTCGGTGAACCTCTAGAGTATGATGAGAATGAACACATCGTTCCGACCATGGACCTGGTGATCAAAGGATTTCAGGACCCAGAACGTGAATTGAGATTTCGCAGAAGGGCTGAGGTTCATCTCCTAGGAGTCTGTATTCCGGCTATATTTCCTCGATATCATGCGGATGTAGCGTACAGATTGGACAAAGGAAGACAGGCCTTCTATGTTGACATCAAGTTCTATACCAGCAGATGTATACCATTGGGGGAAAAGTATTCTAGATATCAACAGCTTGTTCAGTCGACAGTATTGTATGGATTAGATGGAGTAGCAGCAGATGAAAGTTCGATTGAGAGACTTCATGTGTTTGAGGGAGAGTGCTTGCTCAGAATATTGAGAACGAGACATCTTCCTGATGAGCCGTGGGACGAGTATACACATCGGAAGTACAGCCGATGTAGGAAAGCTTTTCATGATCATGGGTATCAGTCGCTGGTGCAAAAATTCTTGTATCGTCAGTGGTTGCTTGCATTGGATGTGGTGTCGTTTGCAAAATATCTACCTCATGACATGCCGCAGAGTGACAGAGCATGGAGGGACTCAAGGTTGGCAATGCTTGCATACGGAATCCGATATGATGAATGGCGGCAGAATTTTGGGGATATCATGCACAGATATAACTCAAAAAGAAAACGGTCAGAGGAGGGAAGCTACCGCAAAAGGAAAAGAGGGATTGACGCGACGGGTCTACATACATGGCACTATCCTTTCGAAAAATATTGGGGTGATCAGTGGTGGAGAGATTTCCAGCCTGATAGCTGGAGAGAGTTTGCAATATCTACGGTGGGTGAGGAGAAGTTCAGCTTGTTCCAATCAAATGTTAAAGGATCAGGAGGGAGACGTACTGCGTATGATATGGAAGAGGAGGGTGGAAATGAGGCAACACGTAAACGAAGGAGGAAGGAGGAGGAGGTCCAGAATGAAATCATCGCCAGACGTTTAGCAATAACAAACATGAAAGCAACAGAATGGGATTTCAAAACACATGGTTTTGGAGTGGAGATCTGTGGGGATTCTCTTCTTGTCATATCTTGGCTCCTAGGGAGGTGGGCGATAACTGACTACACGTATCGAAAAAGAATAGGCTATATCATTGACATCATGAGCGGTCTGACGGAGATCTATGGAGTTCGGGCACCTTCGAATGGCAGGGATCCTTTTAAGCATGAGTTTCGGGAAGTAAATGAGCATGCGGATCGACTCACACATGATGCCCGCGAGGGCAGATCACACGAATGGAAGCGCTCTTTTTGCATGACACACACACATGGACATATAACACCTATCGCATTGAGGGGGTCCTTCGATGGCGGTAAATCTGAGGATGGAGTAGGATGTGGTGCATGGCTCGAGGCGGCGTTCATATCCAGGTCCGACAGGATCGAAGGAAAGTTTTCGACCGTGTCCTGGCAACTCGTCTGGGAAAAAGCATGGTTGATTCCGTCGGAGAGCACAGTCACACAGGCTGAATTATCCGCAGCAGAGTGTACGGTACACAACATCGTTCGTTTGCTTGGTGAGTTTGAGTCTTACTTTACTTGATCGTGGATTGTGAAAGATTGTGCTCACACGGATGAATAAGAGTTTGGTTTCTCGTGTATTGCCCGCGTGTTTGACGCGGATGATATCTCATGAGCTTCGCTCTTGTCATCTGTCCGTGTGCTTGGCACGGTTTTGACTCGCATGATCATGCAAATAAGAGTCTCTGCCGAGACGGACACTGCGACTGGGCCGTCAGGCCCGTGAGAGTCGTAGCCAGCCAGCCAGCCTCCCCCCTCCGGAGCGCCGGAAGGGGGTGTGGTGGGTGGGGGGGGGGGGGCTCTGTCTGCCAGTCAGTGTGTCTGTGTGTCTATGTGTCTGTGTGTCTATGTGTCTGTGTGTCTGTGTGTCCGTGTTTTTGTGCGTCTGTGTGTCAGTGTGTCAGTGTGTCAGTGTGTCTGTGTATTTGTTTGTCTGTGTGTCTGTGTGTCTGGTTGTCTGGGTGTCTGTGTGTCTGTGTGCCTGTGTGCCTTTGTGCCTGCGTGTCTGTGTGTGCTTGTGTCTGCGTGTCTGTGTGTTGGTGTGTCTGCGTGTCTGCGTGTCTGGGTGTCTGCGTGTCTGTGTGTCCGTGTGTCTGTGTGTCTGTGTGTCTGTGTGTCTGTGAATCTGGTGCTCTGTGTGTCTGTGTGCTTGAGTGTCTGTGTGCCTGTGTGTCTGTGTATTTGTGTGTCTGTATGTCTGTGTGTCTGTGTGTCTACGTGTCTGTGTTTCTGTGTGTCTGTGTGTCTGTGTGTCTGTGTGTCTATGTGTCCGTGTGTCTGTGTGTCTGTGTGTCTTTGTGTCTGTGTGTCTGTGTGTCTGTGTGTCTCTGTGCCTGTGTCTGTGTGTCTGTGTGTCTGTGTGTCCGTGTGTTTTTTTGTGTCTGTATGGCCGTGTGTCTGTCTGTCTGTGTGTGTGTGTGTTGTCTGTGTGTCTGTGTGTCCGTGTGTCTGTGTGTCTGTGTGTCTGTGTGTCTGTGGGTCTCTGTGTTTGTGTGTCTGTGTGTGTGTCTGTCTGTCTGTGTGTCTGTCTGTCTGTGTGTCTGTGTGTCTGTGTGTCTGTGTGTCTGTGTGTCTGGTTGCCTGTGTGTCTGTGTGTCCGTGTGTCTTTGTGTCTGTGTGTCTGTGTGTCTGTGTGTCTGTATGCCTGTGTGTGTGTGTCTGTGTCTGTCTGTCTGTCTGTCTGTGTGTCTGTGTGTCTGTGTGTCTGTGTGTCTGTCTGTCTGTCTGTCTGTCTCTGTCTGTCTGTCTGTCTGTCTGTCTGCGTGTCTGTCTGTCTCTCTGTCTTTCTGTCGGTCTGTCTGTCTGTCTGTCTGTCTGTCTGTCTGTCTGTCTGTCTGTCTGTCTGTCTGTCTGTCTGTGCGCGTGTGTATGCGTGTGTGTGTGCGTGTGTGTGTCAGTGCGTGTGTGTGTGCGCGCGCGGCGCTCGCAACCCCGCGCTCCCTCTCCCCCTTCCTCCGGCGCCCCGCGAGGGCGGAGTGGTTTGAGTGGGGGGAGGGCCGGCCCCAAGATGGGGCGGTGCCTCCCCCTTCCGGAGCGCCGGGAGGGGGTCGGGGGGGGGCTCGTGCGTGTGTTTGTATGTGTTCGTTCGTGTGACGTGGGTGTGGTTGTAAGTGTGTTCGTTTGTGCGTGTGTGTGTGTGTGTGTGTACGTTTGCTTGTGTGACTGTCTCTGTTCTCAGTGCGTCTTTTCTGTGGGTGTTCGCGATTGCGTTCGTGTGTCTGGTGCGTGTGTGTGTCTGGTGCGTGTGCGTGTGTGTGTGTGTGTGTGCGCGTGTGCCTGTGTGTTCGTGCGTGTGTGTGTGTGTGTGCTTTTCTGTTTGCGTGTGTTTCTGTTTGTATGAGTGGGTGCGCGTGTGTTTGGTATGTGTGCGTGTGTGTGTGTGTGTGTGTGCGTGCGTCTGTGTGTGTGTGTGGGTATGGGCGTGCGTGTGGGGTGCGCGCGCATGAATGGGCGCGCGTGGATGAGTGTGCGCGCGCGTGTGGATGTGTGTTTGTGTCTGTGCTCGTGTGTGATTCTGTGTGCGTGCGTGCGCGTGCGTGTGCGCGCGCGCGCCCTCGGTGGCGCCGTGGTCCGCGCGCCCCCCCCCTTTCTCTCTCTCTCTCCCCTGCCTCGGGCGCGCCGCGGGGGCGGAGTGGGTGGAGTGGGGGGAGGGCCGGCCCCGGAATGGCGCAGCGCCTCCCTCCTCCGGAGCGCCGGCGGAGAGGGCGGGGGGCGAGGCGCGCGTGGGCGGCTTGTGTGTAGGGGTGTGTGCGCCTGTGTGTATGTATGTATGTATGTATACATACATATATATATATGATTATGTGTGAACGCGTGCGTGCGTGCGTGTCTGTGTGTGCGTGAGTGTGTATGTGTGTGTGTGTTCGCATACTGTCCTACGCGTGGTTTCATGTTTCTCTGTATGTCTGTGTTTTTAGGTGTGTTGCGTGTCTGTTGTGTGTCTGTATGTGCTCGTTTGTGCTCGTGTGTGCGTGTGCTTGTATGTGTGAATGCATCTTCGCTACTCGGTTTCTCGACCTCGCGCCGAACACTTTCAGGGTCGGATGGGGACATGGGAAATACCTTGTTTGAAATGTTTAAGAAGATCATATCTGAAGCTCTCTGCTTTTTTTCCGAGCACTCTCGAGGGTGCGAGGAGCTCTACGAGGTCCCCGGCGGTAACCAGGTTGACGGTTTACCGCCGGCGCCAGTTGGCACGAAAAATCTCGACGGAACTTTTGCTGACTTTTGGTCGGTTGAAAATTTTGTTCTCGAAATAACTCGTAGAGCTTCCCCTAGCTAGTTATAGCTGGAAGCTAAGAGTAATTCCGGCGCGCTGGAGAGCTAGTTGGCACGAAAAATCTCGACGGAACTTTTGCTGACTTTTGGTCGGTTGAAAATTTTGTTCTCGAAATTTGACCATTCGTTGGAGCTCTAGTATTTTTTCCCATGATATTCGATCTTATTCCCGCTCGCCATCTTGATCTCAGCTCGATCGGGTAACTTTGAAGGCCAAAAAGCAGGCAGGCGGGAACGGCCGTTTCGAGTCATTTTGATACGTGCTGTTGGTATTTTGTACTTAACTCGAGCTTTAGGGCAGCTATAGAGCTGGTAAGCACAGCTATCGCACTCAGAATTATCACGCGCGTTCGCCTGTTGAATCCAGAGGTCTGAACTCGGTCTGTGAGCCGAGCTAGGTCCGCTAACCTATTCGAATTATTCGAGTCATCTTGATACGCGTTTTCGGTATTTTCTACTTAATTCGAGCTGTGGGGCAGCTACCGTGCTGGTAAGCACAGCTATCGCACGCAGAATCATTAGGCGCGTTCGGCTGTTCGAACCAGAGGTCTGAACTCGGTCTGCTAGCCGAGCCAGGTCCGCAAACCTATTCGTATTATTCGAATCATTTTGATAGGCGCGCTCGCTTTCCTGCACATAACTCGAGCTGTAGGACAGCTACAGGGCTGATAGTTACAGAAATCGATTCAGAATCATCAGTTGCGTTTGTCTGTCGAATCCAGAGCTCTGAACTCGGTCTGCTGCGCGATCCAGAATCACGAAACTGTTCGTATTCTTCCAGTCATCTTGAGAGCTACTGCCGGCGTTCTGCACTTAACTCGGGCTGTAGGGAGGCTACAGGGCGGGTAATCACATGAATCGATTCGGAAACATCAGACGCGTCCGTCTGTCGCATTCAGAGGTCTGAACTCGGTCTAAGACTCGAGTTGGACTGAAAAACTATTCGTTCTCGGCATCTTTTTTCGACATTATATGTTGTCAGGAAGCTCTACGAGTCCCCCGGCGGTAACAAAGGTTGACGGTTTACCGCCGGCGCCCAGTTTGACCATTCGTTGGAGCTCTAGTATTTTTCCCATGATATTCGATCTTATTCCCGCTCGCCATCTTGATCTCAGCTCGATCGGGTAACTTTGAAGGCCAAAAAGCAGGCAGGCGGGAACGGCCGTTTCGAGTCATTTTGATACGTGCTGTTGGTATTTTGTACTTAACTCGAGCTTTAGGGCAGCTATAGAGCTGGTAAGCACAGCTATCGCACTCAGAATTATCACGCGCGTTCGCCTGTTGAATCCAGAGGTCTGAACTCGGTCTGTGAGCCGAGCTAGGTCCGCTAACCTATTCGAATTATTCGAGTCATCTTGATACGCGTTTTCGGTATTTTCTACTTAATTCGAGCTGTGGGGCAGCTACCGTGCTGGTAAGCACAGCTATCGCACGCAGAATCATTAGGCGCGTTCGGCTGTTCGAACCAGAGGTCTGAACTCGGTCTGCTAGCCGAGCCAGGTCCGCAAACCTATTCGTATTATTCGAATCATTTTGATAGGCGCGCTCGCTTTCCTGCACATAACTCGAGCTGTAGGACAGCTACAGGGCTGATAGTTACAGAAATCGATTCAGAATCATCAGTTGCGTTTGTCTGTCGAATCCAGAGCTCTGAACTCGGTCTGCTGCGCGATCCAGAATCACGAAACTGTTCGTATTCTTCCAGTCATCTTGAGAGCTACTGCCGGCGTTCTGCACTTAACTCGGGCTGTAGGGAGGCTACAGGGCGGGTAATCACATGAATCGATTCGGAAACATCAGACGCGTCCGTCTGTCGCATTCAGAGGTCTGAACTCGGTCTAAGACTCGAGTTGGACTGAAAAACTATTCGTTCTCGGCATTTTTTTTCGACATTATATGTTGTCAGGAAGCTCTACGAGTCCCCCGGCGGTAACAAAGGTTGACGGTTTACCGCCGGCGCCCAGTTCCGGCGCGGGGTGGAGCTAGTTGGTCGACCCGGCCAGAAAGGACAAAGTGTTAAGAAAGCGATTGAGAATTATCAGCCGCGTCCGTCTGTTGAATCAAGAGCTCTGCACTCGGCCTGCTGCCCGAGCTAGGTTCGCGAACCTATTCGTATTGTTCGAGTCATCTTGAGAAGTGCTCTCGGTTTTCTGTACTTCAATCGTGCTGGGGGAGGACTACAGTGCTGTTAGTCACAGGAATCGATTTTGAGACATCAGGCGCTCTGTAACTCCTAGAGCTTCCCTTAGCAAGTTATTGCTGGAAGCTTAAGAGTAATTCCGGAGCGCTGGAGAGCTAGTTGCCAAGAAAAATCTCGACGGACCTTTTGGTGACTTTTGGTCGGTTGAAAATTTTGTTCTCGAAATTTGACAATTCGTTAGAGCTCTAGTATTTTTTCCCGTGATATTCGATCTTATTCCCGCTCGCCATCTTGATCTCAGCTCGATCGGGTAACTTTGAAGGCCAAAAAGCGTCCCGGCGGGAACGGCCGTTTCGAGTCATCTTAATACCACTGTCGATATTTTGTATTCAACTCGAGCTCTAGGACCAACTACAGAGCTCGTAAGCACAGCTATCGCACTCAGAATCATCAGGCGCGTTCGCCTGTTGAACCCAGAGGTCTGAACTCGGTCTGCTAGCCGAGCTAGGTCCGCAAACCTATCCGTATTATTCGAGTCAACTTGATACGCGTTGTCGGTATTTTCTACTTAACTCGAGCTGTAGGGCAGCTACAGTGCCGGTAAGCACAGCTATCGCGTTCAGAATTATCATGCGCGTTCGCCTGTCGAATCCAGAGGTCTGGACTCGATCTGCTAGCCGAGCTAGGTCCGCAAACCTATTCGTATTATCCGAGTCATCTTGATAGACGCTCCCGGTTCTCTGTACTTAACTCGAGCTGTAGGGCAACTACAGGGCTGGTAAGCACACCTATCGCATTCAGAATTATCACGCGCGTTCGTCTGTTGAATCCAGAGGACTGAAATCGGTCTGCTAGCCGAGCTAGGTCCGCAAACCTATTCGTATTATTCGAGTCATCTTGATAGACGCTCTCGGTTTCCTGTACTTAACTCGAGCTCCAGGGCAGCTACAGGGCTCATTGTGACAGACATCGATGGGAAATCATCAGTCGCGTGCGTCTATTGAACCAAAAGCTCTGAACTCGGCCTGCTGCCCGAGCTAGGTTCGCGAAACTATTCGTATTGTCCGAATGATCTTACGTGCTCTCAATTTTCTGCACCCAACTCGTGCTGGGGGAGAGCTACAGTGCTGCGGGTCACATATATCGATGTTCCACACATCAGACGCGTCTTCCGGTCGATTCCAGAGCTCGGCTGCTCGAACTAGGTTCGCAAAACTATTATATCATTCGAGTCGATACTGTCAGTGTTCTGCACTTAACTCGGGCTGTAGGTGGCTTCAGGGCTGGGAATCACATGAGTGGATTCGCAGACATCAGACGCGCCCGCCTGTCGCATTCAGAGGTCTGAACTCGGTTTGATACTCGAACTGGGTTGCGAAACTGTTTGTTTTTTTGATAGCGTTATCTTGAGAGCTCTGAAATCGCTTGGGCTTAAAAAAATATTCGTTTTTTGGAGTTCTTTCCCACAGTATATATTGTCAGGAAGCTCTACGAGTCCCCCGGCGGTAAGAAAGGTTGACGGTTTACCGCCGGCGCCCAGTTCGTCGAACCGAGAGCTCGGAAATCGGTCTGCTGCTCGGACGAGATCCGCAAAACTGTTGTATTATTCGAGTCATCCTGAGAGGTACTCTCGGTTTTCTGCACTTAACTCAGGCTGTATGGGGGGCTGCAGAGCTGGTAATCACAGGAATCGATCCGCAGACATCAGACGCGTCCGCCTGTCGCATTCAGAGGTCTGAACTCGGTTTCATACTCGAGCTCGATTGGAAAACTGTTCGTTTCTTTTGTTAGAGTCATCTTGAGAGGTCTATAATCGCTTGGGCTGAAAAACTAGTCGTTCTAAATCCTTTCCAGATTATATATTGTCAGGAAGCTGTACGAGTCCCCCGGCGGTAAGAAAGGTTGACGGTTTACCGCCGGCGCCCAGTTGGTCGACCCGGCCAGAAAGGACAAAGTGTTAACTTTTGGGTGGTTTCGGAATTGTTTGAAAGATATTTGACAATTCATTTTGAGAAAGCGGATTTTTCGCACCTGTAAACGACTATGAGGGCCTCTCTGTCTTAGTATGAGCTCTGTAGGCGCACTTTTACTGTCAAAGCACTTGGCGGAACCATCTTCATGTCGACACGAAAAAAATCATTTTTTCCCTTTTTCGAGAAATGCTTCCAGACGCTCTCTCTTTCGGCGCCGAGCACTCTTATGCGTGAAAGGAGCTCTACGAGGTTCCCGGCGGTGACCAGGTTGACGGTTCACCGCCGGCGCCAGTTGGTCGACCCGGCCAGAAAGGACAAAGTGTTAACTTTTGGGTGGTTTTGCAATTTTTTGAAAGATATTTGACAATTCATTTTGAGAAAGCAGATTTTTCGCACCTGTAAACGACTATGAGGGCCTCTCTGTCTTAGTATGAGCTCTGTAGGCGCACTTTTACTATCAAAACACTTGGCGGAACCATCTTCATGTCGACACGAAAAAAATCAATTTTTCTCTTTTTCCAGAAATGCTTGCAGAAGCTCTCTCTTTCGACTCCGAGCACTCTTACGCGTGAAATGAGCTCTACGAGGTTCCCGGCGGTGACCAGGTTGTGGCAGAGCTTACCTCCTGCCCAGCCTGGCCTCGCCGCTGGGGGTCCCCTCGTTTCGAGCTGCATCGTGCAGAGAGGCGGCTTTTGTTCCCCATACTGTACACGGTATCAAGGCGGAAGCGCGGGAATCGAAATCTGGCGGGGCATTCCTTCACAACGTGGTTCCACATACTGTACACGGTGGTTCCACATACTGTACTGTTCCACATAATTGATTCACTGTTATCGTGAGAGGACTCAGGACGGGAGACTCCTGGGATTCACAAGTTGTCTTTCGTCGGCAGTGTGGTCTTGAACATTGGGGAGAGACAACATCACAGTGGTACCGCAGACAGGGTCCTTCCTTGGACATACCTTCTGTTGACCTGGATCAATATTTCGGGACTGCACGCCACAGTTTCAAACGTGCAAGTGAAGTGTTACAAGATCGTGCTTTTCTTCAAAGGTGGGGGTTCCCAGACTCTGAAGATATGGCCAATATTGCTGCCAACATGCCTGGAGGAGGAGATGCAGTCATGGGAGCAGGAGAGGATTTTCAGAGGCAGGTTCGTCATTGCGGGGCAGAGGGACGTGATGGGGAGGGACGAGCATATCAGGATGCGCTTGCACAAGCACGACAGTCTCTTGAGGCAGCCAGGGCGGCCAGCTTGTCCACAGCGAGCGAGGCGCCTGGATGGATGCAAAACTTTCACAAAGAAATCATGGCAGGTCAGGCGGTAGCAGCAGCTGAGCAGGGAATGATGAAAGCTGATATTGCACGCATTTCTACCCATCAGGAGGTGCAGGACAAACGCATGAGTGATCTAGAGCGTCAGATGAAGGATCTCCGTTCGAATCCACCAAGCACTGCCAGCGCATCCACCTCTGGAGGTTTCGGTACTGGTCCTGGTGCCAATCCTCTGGGAGGAGGGGGAGGACAGAGGCTCTCTTGGCATCGTAGCTTTGTCGAGCTCACTGGATGGACACAATGGAATGGGTCAACACTTCAGCGTTCACAATCGATGATGAGGGATTCGGATGCTGCTCAGCTCATCACTAATATCAGGTCAATACTTCCCAACGAGATCGATAGTCGTTTCGATGCGATGGGAACCCTACGCTTGAACGGCAGTCGCATGATGATGAGCTCGGTGAAGATGAAGTTTACGGCGGGCACAGAGGATTCAGTTTTCTGGGAGATCAAGCAACTTCTCGAGGATGCCTTCACGCCTGACAACACCCGCACGCCACAGCAGACGGCACGTTGCCCACCCACACGTGCCAGCATGTTTGCGAATATGACAGCCACCCCAGCAGCAGTCAGAGTACGATTGGAAGCACCTCCATGGAAGAAGGATCACATATCGGCATGCGGGAGATTCTACGGCACATGGCGTGAGAAGATAGGCAACAACCCAGCGATGGATATCAAGGCCGAGACGGGGTCGGGCAGTGGTACGAGTACGATCTGGACGAAACCTGCCGATGCGAGCCGCAGACCGGTTGAGGTTGCTGTATTCAAGGTGACGACGGGCAACTGGGAAGTACATCGTGACATATGGGATGGCACGATTAAACACAACACAAACATCACATGCACGTATGATGATTTCACGGCCGCTCTCAATTCAAGTCGTTGACGGGGCTCAACGGGTCCTAAGAGTGGGTCGCCTGACTCCCTACTCATGCAGCTTGGGACTTTGAATGTGAATAAGATCGGCAAGAGTCAGGACAGGGGATTTAGTTGCATGCGCCTACTGTCGACACTGGGGGTAAATATCGTGTGTCTGCAGGAGTGCCAGAACCTCTCACATAATTCGATCAGTTTTAGAAAGTTGGGATGGGAATCTTATCTCTCTACTTGCAAGCAGGCTGGCGTTGTGATCAGAGGGCAACAACGTCATCATATCAAGCCAGTTTTTCGACAGACCGTATTTCAATACTTGTGTTTAGGCGCCCGTGTGTTTTCTTGGTGTCAGCGTATTTCCCGCATTGCGATCGTGATGATGCACTTGATGTTCAGAAGAGTATGCTTAGTTATATTAGGCAGACGTTTGCACACTTTTGTTCGCAGAATGGGTCCGAGTACAGACTTGTGCTGGCGGGGGACTGCCAAGTGGAGTTGACGCCTGGACTGGAGACCAGGTACGGGGTCCACACAGGCCAAGCTCTGTCCATTGCTATGCATAGAGGGTACGGTGTGAAGGGGGATCATGAGCAGAGGAGGTGGAGGGAAGATCACATGAGGGAGGAGATGGAGGGCTTCATGCAGCGGATGCGGCTCTGCGCGACAAATACACTAGGGACTCAGAGGGTGCCTACTTTTGAACCTTTAGGCAGGCAGACGGCTCCCCGTGTGCTTGATTACATCATGGTGCCCACCAGTTGGTCTGACATGATTGTAGACGGTAGAGTGGACATGTTGTATGAGGCTCACGACAGCCGATTCAGCGACCATGCTCTCGTTCGTGTTGAGATGAATGTTGCAGCGAAGCCTACATCACGTTACCGTCCTGCACCTAGGCATCATACTGCCCATAAGCAGTTCGAGAGCCATAGGGAGGAGGATATGTTTCGAGCTTTGGTGGATATCCAGGTGCCTGTAGTAGGCCCAGAGGAGATGGCAAGAACAATTCGGGATCACGCACTGCCCCTGCTGAGTGCTCCTGGACACCAGAGGTCACCCCCTGCGAGGACCCCACAGCATGCCCTACTTGAGAAGCAAGTTCGTGAACATAAAGGCAACCGGCAAGCACAGCGTGAACTTAGACGGCAACTCCGACCATTGCAAGACGAATACAATCGACAGAAAGCTGAATATTCAATAGCACCGACGAGGAGGGGGAAGAGGACGAGAGTTCGTAAGCTGAAGGTGGATGGTATTGTTACGGAGGACAGGGAGGCCTGGGAGGAGGAGGTGCAGGCACATGCTGTACGTACCGTGACATGTTCTGCTGAGCGTGAGCGTAATGCACAGCTTGTTACACGTCTCCGTCGCGCAGCACTTGACAGCCAAGCAGTTGGCCCCACACTCACGCCTTCCGTCATATATCGAGCTCGCGCCCGCCTTCGTAGCGGGAAAGCTTGTGGACCCGATGGTGTTAGCATTGAGTTACTCAAAGCTCTGCCATGGCGCTCGATGCGCAGGATCACTGCTGTGTTTCAGGAAATATATTCGGGTCGTCGGCGCACTCCCAGCTCATGGTGTGATGTGTATTTGAATCTCATGCCGAAGATGTCCAACATGGAGTCCCTGGATGACACCAGGAACTTGATAGTTTCCAACACTCTAGGCAAGTGGTACCTCACGGCAGTCACTATTCTTATCGAGGACAGGCTGGCTCTCTGGAAAAGTAAGTTGGGAATCTACGGCTTCGCAGGGGGACGGCGCACATGGGAGATCGCGGCCGCACTTAAAGGTATTGCACAGCACGCTTCTATATGGGGCAAAGATCAGAGCGCACATATTGCATCGGCAGATATTGCACGAGCATTCGACAATGTCACGCTCAGTATGCTTGCACGCGCTATGGATAAACTAGAGATCCCAGCACGCTTACAATATGCACTTATCGAGCCGCTCGCTGTTACAAATTGCACCATCGTCTTCGAGGGGATCCAACTGGATGGGGTTTCTTGGGATAAGAGCTTGAGGACGGGTGGGACTGAGAGCCCGCTTGCTTTCAACATCGTGGTTATCGCCATGTGGGCCTCTGTAGTTGCCTCTTTGGACGCTCAGAACATAGGGTACGAGATCCCCGACCCCCACAACCCCGCTACCTACCACACGTACAACCATGCGCTCTGGGCTGATAATCTGTACCTTGTGGGGAGGAATGCTAAGGAAATCCAGAAGATCGTTGATGTTTTCACCATTGCTTTAGCAGACTGGGGAATGAGTTGGAAGTCATCATCCTTGCAGATACTCGTATGCGGGACCCAGGACCCTACGCCGATTTTGGCCCAAGTCGGAGATCAACGAGTTGCCTTCACACCGGTGGAGTCGCTTTCTATTCTGGGCTGCGTTGTCTGTAAAAGCTTTCTCGAGGGACACGAGGACCTAGCACATCGACTTAAATGCGCCAGAGGATCCTTTTTCGCTCAGATATCATATTTTGGATGCAGATCGGTACCGCTGAAACACAAATATCGTCGTTATCAAGCTCAGGTCCAATCGCGTCTGCTATATGCGGGAGAGATGTTCACGCTTGATGCTGAGGCGGTGCGAACCATACATGCTTTTGAGGGCATGTGTCTGCTGCGTATGTGGTGCCGTCGCAAGCCGTCTTCGCTAACATGGGGTGTCTGGCGCCCTGAGATGCTCCACAAGGTGCGACAGCATTTCGCTGAGGCCAATTTCCCATCAGCTGTACAGATGATTGCTTGGAAGAGCTGGACGATGATGAGAAGTATCAAGGAGTATATCTTGTCAGATTGTCACCGTCGACATGTTCAATGGCGTCAGAGCGCAAGTCCTGAGGAAGCCCCGAGTGCGAGGGAACACCTCAGGCAACGTCGCCAAATTTTGCAGGAGGCGTCAGGACGCAAGTCCTGGGGAAGCCCCGAATGCGAGGGAACACCCCAGGCACACGTCGCCACGTTTGCTGCTGATCCTGGGCCTTCCCAGAAGAGAGTACGATTTGCTGATACACCCTCGCAATCTTTCGCGGGAGTCATCTCACAAGTTGTTGCTGAGAGTATTGCATTGAGTGATAGGCTGGAGGATGTTTCACAGGAGCTCGCCAGGCACATTGCGACCCAGGACGCCAGCTTCAACAGGCAGACCTTGAAGAGACGACGACTGCAGGGGCTACGACAAGGGTTTGGCGGTGATTCTTTGGCTTCTGAGAATATTGATTCAGGGAGTGGGTCGGCGGCTCTACTGCCCACACTCTCCCTCCCAGCTCATGATATTGATCACTGCAGTCCTGATAACAGAGCTTTCGTAGACAGCAGAAGGGGATTGCTCATGTACAATGTTGAGTGGACAACGCGCAGGGACATTATGGCAGAATGTTGCCGACTACACGGCAACCGTACTCAGGCATCCACGATCAAGAGGTTGAGGGCTGGTCCAGAGAGAGTGGCCAGCGTAGCTGGCAGTATCCATACATTCTTACATATGGCAGCTCCTGGTGGTCGAGTGTCGAGACGAGCTATCGTTCTTTCCTGGAGATGTGGCAGAATCTTTTGTGCATGTACGATAAACCAAAGGTATTCCTGTATTTTGTTCAGAACTGGAAGGGCACAGCGGCGTACTATACACCTCCCGAGATGGTGGGGGATACTGAGCGTATACCGAGTGAGAAAGATACACAAAAACTTGCTAAGAGGTTGGCGATTATCTACGAGAGGCAGACGGTGTGGGACATTGTAAGTCCAGGATTCGGGGTAGAAATCAAAGGGGATAGTTTACTTGTGAATAACTGGCTGACGGGACGATGGCGATGCGACAATAAACAATACCAGAGACGTGTGGACCGATGCATTAACGTTCTAGATCGTGCTGCGGGGGATCTGGGTATTCGAAGTTCTGGATTGGGGAAAGATTTATATAGGCATGAATTCAGGGAAGACAACACACGGGCTGATGAACTTACACATTTGGCCCGCGAGGGCCACTGCTTCTACAACCAGTATGAGTACATGTTTAGCTTTGAGGACTTTCTACAACCTATCGCCTGTCGTGGTGGATACGATGGGGGAGTTTGCAGCAAAGGGACGGGGTGCGGCTTTTGGCTTCAAGTGGGTTTCATCAATCATAGATATGATTGTAATAAGAGTGTCTCGTGTTCTCCTCTCCCCTCCTCCTCCCCCTACTCCGTGTCCTCTAATATGCCTCTCGTTTGGAGGGATGTGTGCGAAGCCGCGTGGTGCCTGGAAGGTGCTACGATAACCGACGCCGAACTTAGTGCTGCTGAGGCGCTTACTAGCGCTGTTGTGCATTTGGCGCAGCAGATTCTGGCCGCCAGTTGACCCAGCTGGAACATCGGTCCGAAAACCCAAAAAACCTGGTTGACGGTTCACCGCCGGCGCCAGTTATAGCTGGAAGCTAAGAGTAATTCCGGCGCGCTGGAGAGCTAGTTGGCAAGAAAAATCTCGACGGAACTTTTGTGACTTTTGTCGGTTGAAAATTTTGTTCTCGAAATTTGACAATTCGTTAGAGCTCTAGTATTTTTTCCCGTGATATTCGATCTTATTCCCGCTCGCCATCTTGATCTCAGCTCGATCGGGTAACTTTGAAGGCCAAAAAGCACTCTGGCGGGAACGGCCGTTTCGAGTCATTTTGATATGCGCTGTCGGTATTTTGTACTTAACTCGAGCTGTAGGGCAGCTACAGAGCTGGTAAGCACAGCTATCGCACTCAGAATCATCAGGCGCGTTCGCCTGTTGAATCCATAGGTCTGAACTCGGTCTGCTAGCCGAGCTAGGTCCGCAAACCTATTCGTATTATTCGAGTCAACTTGATACGCGTTGTCGGTATTTTCTACTTAACTCGAGCTGTAGGGCAGCTACAGTGCTGGTAAGCACAGCTATCGCACTCAGAATGATCAGGCGCGTTCGCCTGTTGAATCCATAGGTCTGAACTCGGTCTGCTAGCCGAGCTAGGTCCGCAAACCTATTCGTATTATTCGAGTCAACTTGATACGCGTTGTCGGTATTTTCTACTTAACTCGAGCTTTAGGGCAGCTACAGAGCTGGTAAGCACAGCTATCGCACTCGGAATGATCAGGCGCGTTCGCCTGTTGAATCCATAGGTCTGAACTCGGTCTGCTAGCCGAGCTAGTTCCGGAAACCTATTCGTAATATTCGAGACAACTTGATACGCGTTGTCGGTATTTTCTACTTAACTCGAGCTGTAGGGCAGCTACAGTGCTGGTAAGCACACCTATCGCACTCGGAATAATCAGGCGCGTTCGCCTGTTGAATCGAGAGCTCTGAACTCGGTCTGCTACGCGATCTAGAATCACGAAACTGTTCGTATTCTTGCAGTCATCTTGAGAGCTACTGTCGGCGTTCTGCACTTAGCTCGGGCTGTAGGGGGGCTGCAGGGCGGGTAATCACATGAATCGATTCGGAGACATCAGACGCGTCTGTCTGTCGCATTCAGAGGTCCGAACTCGGTCTGATACTCGAGTTCGGCTGGAAAAATATTCGTTCTCTGCAATTTTCTTCGACATTATATGTTGTCAGGAAGCTCTACGAGTCCCCCGGCGGTAACAAAGGTTGACGGTTTACCGCCGGCGCCCAGTCTGACAACTTTTGGGTGGTTTTGCGGATATTTAAAATATATTTGACAATTCATTTTAAGAAAGCAGATTTTTCGCACCTGTAGTGGGTTCAGACGCGTCTGACAGTAAAATTTCCATGTCCATAGGTGCAGTATTTCTATCAAAACACTTGGGGGAACGACGTTCGATAAAAACAGAAAAACATGATTTTCCGATTTTTTCGTTTCTCACTCCAGAAGCTTACCCCCTGTGTTCTGAGCAGCGCGGTGTGAGAACAGAGCTCTACGAGGGTCCCGGCGGTAACCTGGTTGACGGTTTACCGCCGGTTCCCAGTTATAGCTGGAAGCTTAGAGTAATTCCGGCGCGCTGGAGAGCTAGTTGGCAAGAAAAATCTCGACGGAACTTTTGATGACTTTTGCTCGGTTGAAAATTTCGTTCTCGAAATTTAACAATTCGTTAGAGCTCTAGTATTGTTTCCCGTGATATTCGATCTTATTCCCGCTCTCCATCTTGATCTCAGCTCGATCGGGTAACTTTGAAGGCCAAAAAGCACTCTGGCGGGATCGGCCGTTTCGAGTCATCTTGATATGCGCTGACGGTTTTCTGAACATAACTCGAGCTCTAGGGCAGCTACAGAGCTGGTAAGCACAGCTAATGCATGCAGAATGATCAGGCGCGTTCGCCTGTTGAACTGAGAGGTGCCTCGTAGAGCTCTGATGGTAGAAGAGCTAGAGGAATTCGGCGACAGGGTGGAGCTAGTTGGCGAAATGTCGAAAAGGGACGCGATCATACCTTCCGCGGCCTGGCTCAGCCGATTTTGCAGTTCTAACAATTCGTTTGGGCTGCTATTTGCGCAGAGCGAAGCTTGGCATTACAGAAGTTACCTCACAAATTCTTAGTTCATTCCGTCGAAAAATTCTCCCGAGCGAAGCCAGGGACCGACTTCACGTTGGCAGTCCAAAAATGCAATTTTCCAGTTTTGCAGAAAATGCCATCAGAAGCTATCTGCTTGCACTTCTAGTTCTCTCAGGCGTCTGCTTGCACTTCTAGTGCCTCGTAGAGCTCTGATGGTAGAAGAGCTAGAGGAATTCGGCGACAGGGTGGAGCTAGTTGGCGAAATGTCGAAAAGGGACGCGATCATACCTTCCGCGGCCTGGCTCAGCCGATTTTGCAGTTCTAACAATTCGTTTGGGCTGCTATCTGCGCAGAGCGAAGCTTGGCATTACAGAAGTTACCTCGCAAATTCTTAGTTCATTCCGTCGAAAAATTCTCCCGAGCGAAGCCAGGGACCGACTTCACGTTGGCAGTCCAAAAATGCAATTTTCCAGTTTTGCAGAAAATGCCATCAGAAGCTATCTGCTTGCACTTCTAGTTCTCTCAGGCGTCTGCTTGCACTTCTAGTGCCTCGTAGAGCTCTGATGGTAGAAGAGCTAGAGGAATTCGGCGACAGGGTGGAGCTAGTTGGCGAAATGTCGAAAAGGGACGCGATCATACCTCGCAGAGCTCTTCGGCATCGATGAGCTAGAGGAATTTCGGCGCGGTGTGGAGCTAGTTGGCCGACCCGGCCTTAAGAGACAAAGTGGTGACTTCCGGTCGGTTTTGCTAAGATCCGAAAGATATTTGACAATTCATTTTGAGAAACCAGATTTTTCTCACGTGTAGTGGGTTATGCCGCGTCTGCCAGTTAAATTTTCAGGCCTGTAGCTGCAATATTACTATCGAAAGACTTGCAGGAACCGCTTTTGGATGGAAGCCGAAACATCGTGATTTTTTTATTTTTTCGGCTCTCGCTTTAGAAGCTTCCTTCATCTGTTCCGAGGGCGCTGTGCAACAAAAGAGCTCTACGAGGTGCCCGGCGGTAACCTGGTTGACGGTTTACCGCCGGTTCCCAGTCGATGAGCTAGAGGAATTCCGGCGCGGGGTGGAGCTAGTTGGCCGACCCGACAAAAAGAGACAATGTGATGACTTTGGGTCGGTTTTGTTAATATTCGAAAGATATTTGACAATTCATTTTGAGAGCCGGTATTTTTCTCACGTGTAGTGGGTTATGCCGCGTCTGCCAGTAAAATTTTCAGGTCTGTAGCTGCAATATTACTATCAAAAGACTTGCAGGAACTGACGTTGGATAAATTAAAAAACCTAATTTCTCGAGTTTTTTCTGTCGCGTTTTAGAAGCTCTCTTCATGCGCTCCGCCGATCGCCGTGCATGAAAAGAGCTCTACGAGGTTCCCGGCGGTGACTAGGTTGACGGTTTACCGCCGGTTCCCAGTTCCCGCAGAGCTCGCTAAGGGCTAAAGGGTTTAAGATTAGAAGCCAGACGGTGGTGATGCTCGCCAGCAGCCCATCTCCGCCGGTCGAGAATTCCCGGAGCAGGTCGTTCGAGCCGGCAACGTGTCCGGGATAGCTTCCGGCAAGCTTGCACGCGTGCCCGCATGCGTGCAGGCACGCGTGGAAGCGTTTTTGGCTGCGCTTCGGAAGAGCTGCGGGAGAGCCCCCTTCAGCCCCAGAAGAGTGCGATCTTTCGAGGGTTTTGTCAGGAAGGTTTTTTCTGGTGTGTGTTCTCCTTGCTCTCCGGGTTTTGGACGCTTCCAAGTACGAGTAGGTTTGCGGACCTAAATCGGCTAGCAGACTGATTTAATTAAATCCTCTAGATGCAAGAGAAGAGCGCATCTGATCATTCTGAATCGATACGCTGTATCTATCAGCTCTGTAGCTTCTGTATCTCGACTTGGGTCCAATATAACTCGTAGAGCTTCCCTGAGCAAGTAATTGCTCGAAGCTACGAGTAACTTCGGCGCGCTGGAGAGCTAGTAACTCGTAGAGCTTCCCTTAGCAAGTTATCGCTGGAAGCTTAAGAGTAATTCCGGGGAGCTGGAGAGCTAGTTGGCAAGAAACATCTCGACGGACTTTTTGCTGACTTTTGGTCGGTTGAACATTTTGTTCTCGAAATTCAACAATTCGTTTTAGCTCTAGTATTTTATCCCATGATATTCGATCTTATTCCCGCTCGTCATCTCGATCTGAGCTCGATCGGGTAACTTTAAAGGCCAAAAAGCAGACAGGTGGGAACGGCCGGTTCCAGTCATCTTGATACGCGCTGTCGGTTTTCTCAAGTCTTACAAGATAGGCGCGTTCGCTTGTTCAGGTCTGAACTCAGTCTGCTAGCCGAGCTAGGGTCGCCAACCTATTTGTATTATTCGAGTCATTGTAGCAGACGCTCTCGGTTTTTCGTAATTAACACGATCTGTAGGGCAGCCACAGAGCTCACAATCACAGAAATCGATTCAGAATTAGTAAGCGCGTTCGTCTGTTGAATCGAGAGCCCTGAATTCGGCCTGCTCCCCGTTCGCGAACCTATTGGTATTGTTCGGGTTATCTTGAGAAATACTCTCGGTTTTCTGTACTTACATCGTGCGGGGAAGGACTACAGTGCTGCTGGTCACAGGGATTGATTTCGAGACGTCAGGCGCGTCCGTTCGTCGAATCGAGAGCTTGGAACTCGGTCTGCTGCTCGAACGAGATCCGCGAAACTGTTGTATTAGTCGAGTCATCCTGAGAGGTGTTCTCAGTTCTCTGTACTTAACTCAGGGTGTATGGGGGGCTGCAGAGCTGTTAATCACAGGAATCGATCCGCAGACATCAGACGCGTCTGCCTGTCACATTCAGAGGTATAAACTCGGTTCATACTCGAGCTCGATTGGAAAACTGTTCGTTTGTTTTGTTAGAGTCGTCTTGAGAGGTCTAGAATCGCTTGGGCTGAAAAACTAGTCGTTCTCTGAAATTCTTTTCCAGATTATATATTGTCAGGAAGCTCTACGAGTCCCCCTGCGGTAAGAAAGGTTGACGGTTTACCGCCGGCGCCCAGTTGGCAAGGAAAATGACTTTTGCTCGGTTGAAAATTTTGTTCTCAAAATTCGATTATTCGTTAGAGCTCTAGTATTTTTTCCCGTGATATTCGATCTTATTCCCGCTCGCCATCTTGATCTCAGCTCGATCGGGTGAATATTACGGTCGAAAAACACTCTGGCGGGATCGGTCGTTTTGAGTCATCTTCATATGCGCTCACGGTTTTCTGAACTTAACTCGAGATCTAGGGCAGCTACAGAGCTGGTAAGCACAGCTAATGCATGCAGAACGATCAGGCGCGCTCGCCTGTTGAACCCAGAGGTCTGAACTCGGTCTGCTAGCCGAGCCAGGTCCGCAAACCTGTTCGTATTATTCGAGTCATCTTGACAGAAACTCTCGGTTTTCTGCACTTAACTCGAACTGTAGGACAGCTACAGAGCTCATGTTTACAAGCACGAATTCAGAATCATCAGTTGCGTTTGTCTGTCGAATCCAGAGCTCTGAACTCGGTCTGTTGCCCGATCTAGAATCGCGAAACTATTCGTATCGTTCGAGTCGCTTGCGAGATGCTGTCGGTTATCTGGACGTAACTCGGGCTGTAGGGGGCTGCATGGCTGGTAATCACTGGAATCGATTTGACGACATCAGGCGCGTCCGCCTGTCGAATACAGAGCTCTGAACTCTGTCTGCTGCCCGAACTAGGTCCGCGAAACTATTCCTATTGTTCGAGTCATCCTGAGAGGTGCTGTCGGTTTTCTGCACTTAACTCGGGCTGTAGGGGGGCTGCAGGGCTGGTAATGACAGGAGTCGATTCGCTGACATCAGACGCGTCCGTCTGTCGCATTCAGAGGTCAAAAATTATTTACTATAAGTCAGATTGTTGGTAAGTGCTGTCTGTTGTCTCAACTTAAGTCGAGTTAGGAAGCTCTACGAGTCTCCCGGCGGTAACCAAGGTTGACGGTTTACCGCCGGCGCCCAGTGCCTACACCGCGTGTCAAGATGACTCGTAACTGCCGATCCCGCCGCAGTGCTTTTTGACAGTAAAAGGTACCCGATCGAGCTAAGATCAAGACGGCGAGCGGGAATAAGATCAAATATCACGGGAAAAATATTAGAGCTCTAACGAATGGTTCAATTTCGAGAACAAAATTTTCAGACGACGTAAAGTGACCGAAAGCTCCGTCGAGATTTTTCTTGCCAACTAGCTATCCAGCGCCCCAGAATACCTCGTAGAGCTCTATAACAAAGAGCTAAGAGGAATTTCGGCGCAGGGTAGAGCTAGTTGGCGGAGACGACCAAAAGAGAGGATGTGGTAACCCAGGGTCGGTTTTCTTGACTTTATGCAAACGTTTGAAATTCGTTTTGAGAACCAATATTTTTCTCACGTGTACTGGGTTCTGCCGCGTCTGCCAGTAAAATTCTCATGTCTGTAGCTGCAGTATTACTATGAAAAGACTTGAGGGAACCGACTTTGGATCAACAGCAAAAAATGCTGTTTTTCCGAGTTTTTCTGCTGTTGCTTCAGAAGCTTCCTTCACGTAATCCGAGAAGCGCTGTGCAACAAAAGAGCTCTACGAGGTGCCCGGCGGTAATCTGGTTGACGCCTGACCGCCGGTTCCCAGTTACTGGCGCCGGCGGTGAACCGTTAACCTGGTCACCGCCGGAAATCTCGTAGAGCTCCTTGCACGCCCGAGAGTGCTTCGCATTAGAAGAGAGGGCTTCTGGAAGGATTTCTAAAAATAAAAAACATGATTTTTTTTCAGGGCGACATACAGTTGGTTTCGCCAAGTGTTTTGATAGTGAAAGTGCATCTAGAGAGCTCATATTGACACGCAGAGGCCCTCATGGTCGTCCACGGGTGAGAAAAATCTGCTTCCTCAAAATAAATGCTCAAATATCTTTCAAATATTCGCAACTGGGAGCCGGCGGTGAACCGTCAACCAGGTTTCCGCCGTGAGGCTCGTAGAGCTCTTTTCTCGCACGGCGCTGATTAGAACACGTGACAGGATTTTTCCTGATGTGCGAGCTGAAACATCGAAAAAGTAGGTTTTTTTAGTTGACACCCAACGACGGTTCCGCCAAGTGTTTTGCTAGTAATACTGCAGCTACAGACCTGAGAATTCATTGGCAAACGCGATAAACCCACTACAGGTGCGAAAAATACCGGTTCTTAAACGAATGTTCAAATCTCTTTTAAAGTTCGTCCAACCGACCCAAAGTTCGCACATTCTCCGTGGGCCGGGTCGGCCAACTAGCTCCGCCCCGCACCCGAATTCTTCTAGCTTATCGATGCGAAGAGCTCTACGGGTACTTGGCAGCGTCCCAAACCCGGAGAGCAAAGAAAATCTCGGGGACGGGAAATCTTTCCTGGAGAGCCTTGGGGGGCCTCCCTGGAGCGATGCAAAAGCGCTGCCAGAAACGTTTCCATGCGTGCCTGCACGCATGCAGGCACGCGTGAAAGCTTGCCGGAAGCTCTCCCGAACCCGCTGCCGGGCCACCAGAGTTTCTGCGAGGCTTGTGGAGCGCCGTGGAGGAGCTCCTGGCAGGCACCACCACCGTCCGGCTTCTAATCTCAAACCCTTTAGCTCTCAGCGAGCTCTCCGGGAAAATCACCCAAAAGTTGTCACATTGTCCGCCATGGCCGGGTGGGCCAACTAGCTCCACCCCGCGCCGGAATTCATTTAGCTCATCGATGTCGAAGAGCTCTCCAGCCCCGGAACTTGGCAGCGTCCAAAACCCGGAGAGCAAAGAGAATCTCGGGCACGGGAAATTCTTCCTGGAGAGCCTTGGGGGGCCCCCCGGAGCGCTGCGGAGACGCTGCCAGAAGCGCTTCCATGCGTGCCTGCACGCATGCAGGCACGCGTGGAAGCTTGCCGGAAGCTCTCCCGGACACGTTGCCGGGTCGCCGGACCGCCGCGGAGGAGCTCCTGGCAGGCACCACCACCGTCCGGCTTCTAATCTTAAGCCCTTTAGCTCTCAGCGAGCTCTCCGGGAATTACTCTCAAGCTTCCAGCATCGTCTTGCTAAGGGAAGCTCTACGAGTTAAACCCGTAGAGAAAGCTTTCCTGGCAAGCCCACGGAAGCTCCTGTGAAGCTCTTCTGGGGCTCTGGGGGGCTCCCCGGCAGCGTCTCTGAAGCGCTGCCAGGAACGCTTCCACGCGTGCCTGCACGCGTGCAGGCACGCGTAAACGCTTGCCGGAAGCTCTCCTGGACCCGCTGCGAGGTTTTACACGGCGCTGCGGGGATCGTGGAGCGGCGGAGATAGGCTGCTGGCGGGCACCACCACCGTCAGGCTTCTACTCTAAGACCATTTAGCTCTCAGAGAGCTCTCCGGGAAAAACCCGGAGAGCAAAGAAAGAACCCGGAGAGCAAAGAGGACGCGCACCGGAAAGCCTTCCTCACAAGCCCACGGAAGCTCTCGTGAAGCTCTTCTGGGGCTCTGGGGGCTACCCTGCAGCGTCTCTGAAGCACTGGCAGGAACGCCTCCACGCGCGCCTTCACGCGTGCAGGCACGCGTGGACGCTTGCCGGAAGCTCTCCCGGACCAGCAGCCGGGTCAGGCGAGGCGCTGCGAGGATCGTGGAGCGGCGGGGATAGGCTGCTGGCGGGCACCGCCACCGCCTGGCTTCTACTCTTAAGCCCTCTAGCTCTCAGAGCTCTCCGGGAAAATTCAACCTTTGTTAGAGCTAAGGGAAGCGCTGCGCGATACTTGGTAGCGTCGAAAACCCGGAGAGCAAAGGGCACACACACACACACACCAGAAAGCTTCCCTGGCGAGCCCTCAAACGCTTTCGTCAAGCCTTTCTGGCGCTCTGGGGTGCCCCCCTACAGCGCTGCTGAAGCGCTGCCAGAATTGCTTCCATGCGTGCCTGCACGCGTGCAGGCACGCGTGGAAGCCTGCGGGAAGCTCTCCCGGACCCGTTGCCGGGCTGGGCGAGGTGCTGCGGGGAACGTGGACCGCCGTGGAGGAGCTCCTGGCGGGCACAACCACCGTCCGGCCCCTAATCTCAAACCCTCTAGCTCTCAGCGAGCTCTCCAGGAACTTGGCGGCGTCCACTTGGTAGCGTCCACTTGGTAGCGTCCAAAAACCGGAGAGCAAAGTGAACGCACGCCAGAAAGCTTTCCTGGCGAGCCCTCGGACGCTCTCGTGAAGCGCTTCCACGCGTGCCTGCACGCGTGCAGGCCCGCGTGGACGCGTGCTGGAAGCGCACCCGAATCAGCTGCCGGCTCAGGCGAGGCGCTGCGGGGATCCTGGACCGGCGGAGATGGGCTGCTGGCGGGCACCACCACCGTCCGGCTTCTACTCTTAAGCCCTTTAGCTCACAGAGAGCTCTCCGGGAAAAACCCGGAGAGCAAAGAGAACGCACACAAGATCCTGGCGAGCTCTCGGACGCTCTCTTGAAGCGCTTCTCGGGCTCTGGGATGCTCCCCTGCAGCCCTTCTGAAGCGCTGCAAGGAGCGCTTCCACGCGTGCTTGCATGCGCGCAGGCACGCGTGGAAGCTTGCTGGAAGCTCTCCCGGACGGGCTGCCGGGACCGGCAACTTTCTCCGGGGATCGTAGAGCGGCGGAGATGGGCTGCTGGCGGGCACCACGCCCGTCCGGCTTCTAATCTTAAGCCCTCTAGCTCCCAGAGAGCTCCCCGGGAAGAACCCGGAGAGCGAAGAACCTCGGGGACGGGGAATCTTTTATGGAAAGCCCCGGGAGCTCCCCAGAAACGCTTCTGAAGCGCTGCCAGGAATGCTTCCACGCGTGCCTGCGCGCGTGCATTCCCGCGTGGACGCGTGCTGGAAGCGCCCCCGAACCCGCTGCCGGCCCACGCGAACCCTGTGGGGATTCTGGGGCGGTGAAGATGGGCTGCTGGCGGGCACCAGCACCGCCCGGCTTCTTCTCTCGAACCCTCTAGCTCTGAGAGAGCTCTCCGGGAATTACTCTTAAGCTTCCAGCTGGCTAGCTCTACGAGTTACTGTCGGGGAGGGGAAATTTGTCCTAGAGAGCTCTGGGGGGCTGCCCTGCAGCCCCTCTGAAGCGCTGCCAGGAACGCCTCCACACGTGCCTGCACGCGTGCAGGCGGACGTGGAAAGCGCCCCCGGACCCGCTTCCGGGTCGGGCGAACTGCTGCGGGGATTCTGGAGCGGCGAAGATGGGCTGCTGGCGGGCACCACCACCGTCCGGCTTAGGACCCTGTGACAACTTTGAGTCGGTTTTGCTAAGATTTGAAAGATATTCCCGGAGAGCTCTCTGAGAGCTCTCTACGATTTCAGGCGTCTAGCTCTCAGAGAGCTTTCCGGGAACATCTATCAAATCTTAGCAAAACCGACCCAAAGTTGTCACATTGTCCTTTCTGGCCGGGTCGATCAACTAGCTCCACCCCGCGCCGGAATTCCTCTAGCTCATCGATGTCGAAGAGCTCTACGAGGTACTAGCTCCACCCCGCGCCGGAATTCGTCCAGCTCATCGATGCCGAAGAGCTCTACGAGGTATCTTCAGTTAAGGGAAACCGACCGCACCTGTCAAGATCACTCCTACAATACGAATAGTTTCGCGGCTCTAACTCGAGTAGCAGACCGAGTTCAGCCCTCTCGATGAAACAGACGAGCGCTCCCTATGATTCTGAATCGTTGTCTGTCAGTATCAGCTCTGTAGCTGGCCTCTGGCACGCGTCCACGCGTGCCTGCGCGCGCGCAGGAACGCATGGAAGCGTGCCTGGCCGCGCTTTCGAAGAGCTTCAGGGGAGCTCCCCAGATCTCTCCAGGAAAGATTTCTTTCCCCGAGAGTCTCTCCGCTCTCCAGGTTTTTCCCGGAAAGCTCTCTGAGAGCTAGAGGGCTTTAGATTAGAAGCCGGACGGTGGTGGTGCTCGTCGGGAGCTCCTCCACGGCGGTCCACGTCCGCCGCAGCACCTCGCCCGAGCCGGCAGCTGGTTCGTAGGCGCTGTCCACGTATGCCTGCGCGCGTGCAGGCACGCGTGGAAGCGTTCCTGGCAGCGCATCAGAAGCGCTGCAGGGGAGCTCCCCAGAGCTCTGTAGGGAAGATTTCCCTCCCCGACGGTCTCTTCGCTCTCCGGGTTTTGGACGCTACCAAGTTCCGGCGCGCCCCACAGCTAGTTGGCTCAAAAAATCTCGACTGAACTTTTAACAACTTTTGCTCGGTTGGAAATTTTGTTCTCAAAATTTGAACATTCGTTAGAGCTCTAGTATTTTTTCCCGTGATATTCGAGCTTATTCCCGCTCGCCATCTTGATCTCAGCTCGATCGGATGAATATTACTATCGCAAAGCACTGTGACCGGATTGGCCGTTTTGAGTCATCTTGATGTGCGCTGACGGTTTTCTGAAAATAACTCGAGCTTCAGGACAGCTACAGAGCTGGTAAGCACAGCTAATGTATGCAGAATGATCAGGTGCGTTCGCCTGTTGAATCCAGAGGTCTGAACTCGGTCTGCTAGCCGAGCTAGGGTCACAAACCTGTTCGTATTATTCGAGTCATTTTGACAGGAACGCTCGGTTTTCTGCACTCAACTCGAGCTGTAGGACAGCTACAGAGCTAATATTCAGAGGCATTAATTCAAAATCATCAGTTGCGGTTGTTTGTTGACTCCAGAGTTCTGAACTCGGTCTGCTGCCTGATCTAGAATCGCGAAACTATTCGTATCGTTCGAGTCGCTTGCGAGATAATGTCGGTTATCTGGACTTAACTCGGGCTGTAGGGGGGCTCCATGGCTGGTAATCACTGGGATCGATTCAAAGACATCAGACGCGCCCGCATGCCGAATACAGAGCTCTGAACTCTGTCTGCTGCCCGAACTAGATCCGCGAAACTATTGCTATTGTTGGACTCATTCTGAGAGGTGCTGTCGGGTTTCTGCACTTAATTCGGGCTGTAGGGGGGCTGCAGGGCTGGTAATGACAGGAGTCGATTCGCAGACATCAGACGCGTCCGTCTGTCGCATTTAGAGGTCAAAAACTATTCACTATAAGTCAGATTGTTGGTAAGTGCTGTCTGTTTTCTCAACTTAATTCGAGTTAGGAAGCTCTACGAGTCCCCCGGCGGTAACCAAGGTTGACGGTTTACCGCCGGCGCCCAGTCTCGACGGACCTTTTGCTGACTTTTGGTCGGTTGAAAATTTGGTTCTCAAAATTTGACCATTCGTTAGAGCTCTAGTATTTTTTCCCATGATATTCGATCTTATTCCCGCTCGCCATCTTGATCTCAGCTCGATCGGGTAACTTTGAAGGCCAAAAAGCAGGCAGGCGGGAACGGCCGTTTCGAGTCATCTTGATACGCGCTGTCGGTTTTCTTAAGATAACTCGAGCTTCAGGACAGCTACAGAGCTGGTCAGCACAGCTAATGCATTCAGAATGATCAGGCGCGTTCGCCTGTTGAATCCAGAGGTCTGAACTCGGTCTGCTAGCCGAGCTAGGGTCGCAAACCTATTGGTATTGTTCGAGTTATCTTGAGAAGTGCTCTCGGTTTTCTGTACTTAAATCGTGCTGGGGGAGGGCTAGAGTGCTGCTAGTCACAGGAATCGAGTTCGAGACATCAGGCGCGTCCGTTCGTCGAACCGAGAGCTCCGAACTCGGTCTGCTGCTCGAACGAGATCCGCGAAACTGTTGTATTATTCGAGTCATTCTGAGAGGTACTCTCGGTTTTCTGCACTTAACTCAGGCTGTATGGGGGGCTGCAGAGCTGGTAATCACAGGAATCGATCTGCAGACATCAGACGCGTCCGTCTGTCGCATTCAGAGGTCTGAACTCGGTTTCATACTCGAGCTCGATTAGAAAACTGTTTGTTTGTTTTGTTGAGCCATCTTGAGAGGTCTATAATCGCTTGGGCTGGAAAACTAGTCGTTCTCTGAAATTCTTTCCCACATTATAAATTGTCAGGAAGCTCTACGAGTCCCCCGGCGGTAAGAAAGGTTGACGGTTTACCGCCGGCGCCCAGTTTCCCAATACGCGTGGCTCCAGGGTGCGCGAAGCGCTTCGGCCGAGCTTCGGAAGAGCTTCGGCAGTTCTTCCAGGCTCCTAGGCAGATCTTCCTTGCGCACTTTGCAGGGCCCCACGCATCGTAAACGGCGCCCCTGCAAGCGTAACTCGTAGAGCTTCCCTTAGCAAGTTATTGCTGGAGCTAAGAGTAATTCCGGCGCGCCCCACAGCTAGTTGGCTCGGAAAATCGCGACGGAACTTTTGACATCTTTTGCTCGGTTGAAAATTTTGTTCTCGAAATTTGACCATTCGTTTTCCCGTGATATTCGATCTTATTCCCGCTCTCCATCTTGATCTCAGCTCGATCGGGTGAATATTACTGTCAAAAAGCACTGTGGCGGGATCGGGCGTTTTGAGTCATCTTGATGCGCGCTGACGGTTTTCTGAACATAACTCGAGCTCTAGAGGCTGGTAAGCACAGCTAATGCATGCAGAATGATCAGGCGCGTTCGCCTGTTGAATCCAGAGGTCTGAACTCGGTCTGTTAGCCGAGCTAGGACCACAAACCTGTTCGTATTATTCGAGTGATCTTGACAGAAACTCTCGGTTTTCTGCACTTAACTCGAGCTGTAGGACAGCTACAGAGCTAATATTTACAGGCACGAATCCAGAACCATCAGTTGCGTTCGTCTGTCGACTTCAGAGCTCTGAACTCGACCTGCTGCCCGATCTAGAATTGCGAAACTAATCGTATCGTTCGAGTCGCTTGCGAGATAATGTCGGTTATCTGGACTTAACTCGAGCTGTAGGGGGCTGCATGGCTTGTCATTACTGGAATCGATTTGAAGACATCAGGCGCGTCCGCCTGTCGAATACAGGGCTCTGAACTCTGTCTGCTGTCCGAACTAGGTTCGCGAAACTATTCCTATTGTTCGAGTGATCCTGAGAGGTGCTGTCGGTTTTCTGCACTTAACTCGGGCTGTAGGGGGGCTGCAGGGCTGGTAATGACAGGGCAGAGATCAGACGCGTCCGTCTGTCGCATTCAGAGGTCAAAAACTATTCACTATGAGTCAGATTGTTGGTAAGTGCTGTCTGTTTTCTCAACTTAAGTCGAGTTAGGAAGCTCTACGAGTCCCCCGGCGGTAACCAAGGTTGACGGTTTACCGCCGGCGCCCAGTCTCCTGCGAGGTTTCCAGCGTCCCGCGCATCGTTTCAGGCGGCCTGGCAGAGGTCCCCGTGCGGCGTTCCGCGCTTCGCTTCGCTATCCGGGTTTTGGACGCTTACAATGCTCGCAGGCTCCTAGGCAGAGGCGTCGTGGTAGACACAGCCCCGCTGGTTGTAAAAGACGCCCCCGCAGGTTTCTCCTGCGAATTTTCCAGCGCTCCACGCATCGTTCCGGGCGGCCTGGCAGAGGTCGCCGTGCACCGCTTTCGAGCGCTCTGCGCTCCGCGCCTTGCCTCGCTATCCGGGTTTTGGACGCTTACAAGTTTCACAGAGCCCCGCGGGTTGTAAAAGACGCCCCCGCAGGTTTCTCCTGCAAATCTTCCAGCGCTCCACGCATCGTTCCGGGCGGCCTGGCAGAGGTCGCCGTGCGCCGCTTTCGAGCGCTCTGCGCTCCGCACCTTGCCCCGGGTTTTGGGCGCTTACAAGTGGTCGGTTGAAAATTTTGTTCTCGAAATTTGACCATTCGTTAGAGCTCTAGTATTTTTTCCCGTGATATTCGATCTTATCTCCGCTCGCCATCTTGATCTCAGCTCGAGCGGGTAACTTTGAAGGCCAAAAAGCACTCTGGCGGGATCGGCCGTTTCGAGTCATCTTGATACGCGCTGACGGTTTTATCACCATAACTCGAGCTTTAGGACATCTACAGAGCTGGTAAGCACAGCTAATCGATGCAGAATGATTAGGCGCGTTCGCCTATTGAATCTAGAGGTCTGAATTCGGTCTGTGAGCCGAGCTAGGTCCGCAAGCCTATTCGTATTATTCGAGTCATCTTGCCAGAAACTCTCGGTTTTCTGCACTTAACTCGAGCTGTGAGAAAGCTACAGAGCTGATATTTACAGAAACTGATTCAGAATCGTCAGTTGCGTTTGTCTGTCGGATCCAGAGCTCTGAACTCGGTCTTCTCCCCCATTTAGAATCGCGAAATTATTCGTATTGGTCGAGTCATCTTGAGAAGTGCTCTCAGTTTTCTTCACTCAACTTGCGTTCAGACGGGGCTACAGTCCTGGTTGTCATATGAATCGGTTTAAAGAGATCATGCGCGTCCGCCTGTCGAATCTAGAGCTCGAAACTCGGTCTGCTGCCCGAACTAGGTTCGCGAAACTATTCTATTGTTCGAGTCATCCCGGGAGATGCTGTCGGTTCTCTGCACTGACCTCGGGCTGTAGGGGGGCTGGGGCTGTGACAGGAGTCGATTCGCAGTCATCAGACGCGTCCGCTTGTCGCATTCAGAGGTCAAAACATATTCACTATAAGTCAGAATGTTGGTGGGTGCTGTCGGTTTTCTCAACTTAAGTCGAGCTTGGAAGCTCTACGAGTTCCCCGGCGGTAACCAAGGTTGACGGTTTACCGCCGGCGCCCAGTACCTCGCAGAGGTCTTCGGCATCGATGAGCTAGGGGAATTCCGGCGCGGGATGGAGCTAGTTGGTCGACCCGGCGAGAAAGGACAATGTGGCAACTTTTGGGTGGTTTTGCAAGAATTTGAAGGATATTTGACCATTTATTTTGAAAAAGCAAATTTTTGCGCCGAGCATTGGCATATGAACTCCTTTCTGACAGCAGCTCAGCTCTCTCGATGCATTTTTGCATGAGTTGACTTCCGGGAACTGAGCGACTATGAACATCGAAAAAAAACAAATTTGAAGATTTTCGAAAAATCTCGATTTTTTTCATTCTGTGTCGATTCCCTGCACTCTTACTAGTGAGAGGAGCTCTACGAGGGTCCCGGCGATGACCAGGTTGACAGTTCACCGCCGGCGCCAGTAATTCCGGGGCGCTGAAGAGCTAGTTGGCAAGAAACATCTCGACGGACCTTTTGGTTGCTTTTGGTCGGTTGATAATTTCATTCTCGAAATTGAACAACTCGTTTGAGCTCTAGTATTTTTTCTCACGATATTCGATCTTATTCCCGCTCGCCATCTTGATCTCAGCTCGATCGGGTTTCTTGTATTGTCAAAAAGCAGGCAGGCGGAATCGCCTGTTTCGGTTCATCTTGACACGCAATAACGGTTTTCTGAAGTTAACTGGAGCTTTAGAACAGCTACAGAGCTGGTAAGCTCAGCTAATCGATTCAGAATGGATTTGCGCGTTCGCCTGTCCAACCCAGAGGTCTGAACTCGGTCTGCTAGCCGAGCTAGGTCCGCAAACCTATTCGTATTATTCTAGTCATCCTGATAGACGCTCTCGGTTTTCTGCTCTGAAATCGAGCTACAGGACAGCTAAAGAGCTAATACGTACAGAATCTGATTCAGAATCATCAGTCGCCGTTGTCTGTTCAACCGGAGCTCTGAACTCGGTCTGCTGCCCGATCTAGAATTGCCAACAACCTATTCGTATTCTTCGAGTCATCTTGAGAGATGCTCTCAGTTCCCTTACCTCGGGCTATAGGGGGGCTGCATGGCTTGTAATCACTGGAATCGATTCGGAGACATCAGGCGCGTCAGCCTCTCGAATCCAGAGCTCTGAACACTGTCTGCTGCCCAAACCAGATCTGCGAACGTATTCGTATTGTTCGAGTCATCCTGAGAGGTGCTATCGGTTCCCTACACTTATCTCGGACTGAGGGGGGGCTGCAGGGCTGGTAATCACAGGAATCGATTCAGAGACATTAGACGCGTCCGCCTGTCGCGTGCAAAAGTCTGAACTCGGTCTGATACCCGAGCTCGGTTTGCCAGACTATTCGTATTGTTCGAGTCACCTTGAGAGGTGCTGTCGATTCACGCACGTAACTCGGGCTGTAGAAGAGCTGCAGAGCTCGTACAAGAGACAATCCAGAAGCATCGGGGGCGTTCGGCTGTTGCATCCAAGGATCTGAAATTGCTCGGGCTGAAAAACTATTTTTTCAGTGAATTTTTTTCGACATTATATGTTGTCAGGAAGCTCTACGAGTCCCCCGGCGGTAAGAAAGGTTGACGGTTTACCGCCGGCGCCCAGTGTTTCCGGAGAGCTCGCTGAGAGCTAAAGGGTTTAAGATTTAAAGCCGGACGGTGGTGGTGCCCGCCAGGAGCTCCTCCACGGCGGTCCACGTTCCTCGCAGGGCCTCCGGCGGCCCGGCAACTGGTCCGGGGGAGCTTCTGGCAGCGCTTCCGCGACGCTCCAGGGGGGCTCCCCACAGCTCTCCGAAAGATGTCCCGTTCCGAGATTCTCTTCGCTCTGCGGGTTTTAGACGCTGCCAATGGGTCGGTTGGACGAATTTTGTGAGAGATTTGAACATTTGTTTGATAATAAGATCGAATATCCCAGGGAAAAACACTATATCTCTAACGAATTTTGAAATTTTAAGAACAAAATTTTGAACTGAGCAAAAGTCAGAAACAGTTCCGTCTAGATTTTTCTTGCCAACTAGCTCTCCAGCGCGCTGGAACTGGGAGCCGGCGGTGAATCGTCAACCAGGTTACCGGAGTCTCGTAGAGCTCTTCTCTCGCACGGCGCTGCTTAGACCACGTGGCAGAAGCTTTTCGGATACGCGAGCTCAAAACTCGAAAAGTAAGTTTTTTAGTTGTCACGAAGGATGGTTCCGCCAAGTGTTTGATAGTAATACTGCAGCTGCGAACCTCAGAACGCATTGGCAGTCGCGACAAAACCCACTGCGAAAAATACCGGTTCGTCATCTTGATCTCAGCTCGATCGGGTGAATATTACTATCGAAAAGCACTCTGGCGGGATCGGCCGTTTTGAGTCATCTTGATACGCGCTAACGGTTTTCTAAACATACTCGAGCTTCAGGACAGCTACAGAGCTGGTAAGCACAGCTAGTCGATGTAGAATGATTAGGCGCGTTCGCCTGTTAAATCGAGAGGTCTGAACTCGGTCTGCTAGCCGGGATCTGCAACCTATTGGTATTATTCGAGTCATCTTGACAGAAACTTTCGGTTTTCTGTAATCAACTCGAGCTGTAGGACAGCTACAGAGTTGATATTTACAGAAACCGATTCAGAATCATCTGTTGCGTTTGTCTATCGAATCCAGAGCTCTGAACTCGGTCTGCTGCCCGATCCAGAATTGCGAAGTTATTCGTATTGGTCGAGTCATCTTGAGAAGTGCTCTCGGTTTTCTTCACTCAACTCGCGCTGAGGGGGCTACAGTGCTTGTTGTCAAGAAATCGATTTGAAGAGATCAGGCGCGTCCGCCTGTCAAATCCAGATCTCGGAACTCGGTCTGCTGCCCGAACTAGGTTCGCGAAACTATTGTATTGTTCGAGTCATCCTGAGAGATGCTGTCGTTTTTCTGCACTTAACTCGGGCTTTAGGGGGGCTGCAGGGCTGGTAATGACAGGCGTCGATTTGCAGACATCAGACGCGTCCGTCTGTCGCATTTGAGGGGCAAAACATATTCTGTGAGTCGGAATGTTGGTAGGTGCTGTTTTCTCAACTTAAGTCGAGCTAGGAAGCTCTACGAGTCATCCGGCGGTAACCAAGGTTGACGGTTTACCGCCGGCGCCCAGTTGGCCCACCCGGCCGAGGCGGAGTGGTTTTGCGAATATTTTTTAAAGATACTTGACCTTTCATTTTGAGAGAGCAGATTTTTCGCACCTGTAGACGGATATGAGGGCTTCTCTCTCTTAATATGAGCTCTCTAGTTGCACTTTCACTGTCAAAACACTTGGCGGAACCAACTTTATGTCGACATGAAAAAAATAATGTTTTCTCTTTCGAGAAGTGCTTCCAGAATTCCTTTCTTTGGATGCTGAGCAGTCTTACGCGTGCTAAGAGCTCTACCAGGTTCCCGGCGGTGACCAGGTTGACGGTTCACCGCCGGCGCCAGTAATTCCGGCGCGCTGGAGAGCTAGTTGGCAAGAAAAATCTCGACGGAATTTTTGCTGATTTTGGGTCGGTTGAAAATTTTGTTCTTAAAGTTTGAAGATTCGGTAGAGCTCTAGTATTTTTCCCTGGGATATTCGATCTTATTCCCGCTCGCCATCTTGATCTCAGCTCGATTGGGTGAATATTACTATCGAAAAGCACTCTGGCGGGATCGGCCGTTTTGAGTCATCTTGATACGCGCTGACGGTTTTCTGAACATAACACGAGCTTCAGGACAGCTACAGAGCTGGTAAGCACAGCTAATCGATGTAGAATGATTAGGCGCGTTCACATGTTGAATCGAGAGGTCTGAACTCGGTCTGTTAGCCGAGCTAGGTCCGCAAACCCACTCGTATTGTTCGAGTCATCTTGACAGGAACTCTCGGGGTTTCTGTACTCAACTCGAGCTGTAGGACAGCTACAGAGCTGATATTTGCAGAAACCGATTCAGAATCATCAGTTGCGTTTGTCTGTCGAATCCAGAGCTCTGAACTCGGTCGGCTGCCCGATCTAGAATCACGAAACTATTCGTATTGGTCGAGTCATCTTCAGAAATGCTCTCGGTTTTCTTACCCGAACTCTCGCGCTGAGGGGGGCTACTGCTGGTGGTACAGGAATCGATTTGAAGACATCAGGCGCGTCCGCCTGTCGAATCCAGAGCTCTGAACTCTTGTCTGCTGCCCGAACTAGGTCCGCGAAACTATTCGTATTGTTCGAGTCATCCTGAGAGGTGCTGTCGGTTTTCTGCACTTAACTCGGGCTGTAGGGGGGCTGCAGGGCTGGTAATGACAGGAGTCGATTCGTAGACATCAGACGCGTCCGCCTGTCGCATTCAGAGGTGAAAAAATATTCACTATGAGTCGGAATATTGGTAGGTGCTGTCGGTTTTCTCAACTTAAGTCGAGCTAGGAAGCTCTACGAGTCTCCTGGCGGTAACCAAGGTTGACGGTTTACCGCCGGCGCCCAGTTTGAAAGATATTTGACAATTTATTTTGAGAAAGCAGATTTTTCGCACCTGTAAACGAGTATGAGGGCCTCTCTGTCTTAGTAACTCGTAGAACTTCCCTTAGCAAGTTCTTGCTGGAAGCTTAAGAGTAATTCCGGGGCGCTGGAGAGCTAGTTGGCAAGACAAATATCGACGGAGCTTTTGCTGACTTTTTGGTCAGTTGAAAATTTCGTTCTCGAAATTCAACCATTCGTTAGGGCTCTAGTATTTTTTCCCATGATATTCGATCTTATTTCCGCTCGCCATCTTGATTTCAGCTCGATCGGGTACCATTTACTGCCAAAAAGCACACGGGCGGGATCAGCCATTTCAAGTCATCTTGATACGCGTTGTCGGTTTTCTCAAGATAACTCGAGCTTTAGGACAGCGACAGAGCTTGTAAGCACAGCTAATCGATTCAGAACGATCAGGCGCGTTCGCCGGTTGATTCCAGAGGTTTGAACTCGGTCTGCTAGCCGAGCTAGGTCCGCAAACCTATTCGCATTATTCGAGTCATCTTGACAGACGCTCTCGGTTTTCTGAACTTAACTCGAGCTAAAGGACAGCTACAGAGCTGATACGTACAGAATCTGATCCAGAATCATCAGTGGCCGTTGTCTGTTGAATCTAGAGCTCTGAACTCGGTCTGCTGCCTGATCTAGAATCGCGAAACTATTCGTATTGTTCGAGTCATCTTGAGAGATGCTGTCGGTTCTCTGCACTTAACTCGGGCTGTAGGGGGCTGGTAATCGCTGGAATCGATTCGGAGACATCAGGCGCGTCCGCCTTTCGAATCCAGAGCTCCGAACTCTGTCTGCTGCCCGAACTAGGTCCGCGAAAGTATTCGTATTGTTCGAGTCATCCTGAGAGGTGCTGTCGGTTTCCTGCACTTAACTCGGGCTGTAGGGGGGGCTGCAGGGCTGGTAATCACAGGAATCGATTCAGACATCAGACGCGTCCGCCTGTCGCATGCAGAGGTCTGAACTGGGTCTGATACTGAAATTGCTTGTGCTGAATTTTTTTCCTGTGTTATTTGTTTTGACATTCTATGTTGTCAGGGAAAAGCTCTACGAGTCCCCCGGCGGTAGCAAAGGTTGACGGTTTACCGCCGGCGCCAAGTATGAGCTTTGTAGGCGCACTTCTACTATCAAAACACTTGGAGGAACCATCTTCATGTCGACACGAACAAAAATCAAGTTTTCCCCTTTTCGAGAAATGCTCCCAGAAGCTCTCTATTAGTATCTTAACTTTCTTCTCCGAGCAGCTCAGCTCTTTCGAGACAGTTTTACTATCGAAACATTAGGAGGAACCGACGTCGTCGACACGGAGAAATGCAAATATGATGTGTTTCTAGAAATGCTCTGAGACGCGGTCTGCCTTGAATCTGAGCATTCTTACGCGTGCAAGGAGCTCTACGAGGTTCCTGGCGGTGACCAGGTTGACGGTTCACCGCCGGCGCCAGTTCTCTGCACTCAACTCGGGCTCTGGGGGGCTGCATGGCTGGTAATCGCTGGAATCGATTCGGAGACATCGGGCGCGTTCGCCTGCGGACTCCAGAGCTCCGAACTCGGTCTGTTGCCCGAGCTAGGTGCGCGAAACTATTCGTATTGTTCGAGTCATCCTGAGAGGTGCTGTCGGTTTCCTGCACTTAACTCGGCTGCAGGGGGGGGCTGCAGGGCTGGTAATCACAGGGATCGATTCAGAGACATCAGACGCGTCCGCCTGTCGCATGCAGAGGTCTGAACTCGGTCTGATACTCGAGCTAGGTTTGCCAAGCTATTCGTATTTTTCGAGTCATCTTGAGAGGTGCTGTCGATTTACGCACGTAACTCGGGCTGGAGAGCTACAGAGCTCGTGTAGAAGAGAATCCAGAAGCATCGGGGGCGTTGGGCTGATACATCGAAGAGGTCTGAAATTGCTTGGGATGAAAAACTATTTTTTCAGTAATTTTTTCGACATTATATGTTGTCAGAAAGCTCTACGAGTCCCCCGGCGGAAACCAAGGTTGACGGTTTACCGCCGGCGCCCAGTGAAAGGTAACCCGATCGAGCTGAGATCAAGATGGCGAGCGGGAGTATAATCGAATATCACGGGAAGAATACAAGAGTTCTAACGAATGGTTGAATTTCGAGAACAAAATTTTCAACTGGGCGCCGGCGGTAAACCGTCAACCTTTCTCACCGCTGGGGACTCGTAGAGCTTCCTGACAATATACAATGAAAAAAATTGCAGAGAACGAATAGTTTTTCAGCCCAAGCGATTTCAGTCCTTTCGATGCAACAGCCGAAGGCCCGTGGACTGTGCTCTGTAGCTCTCCTACAGCCCGGGTTGCGTGTAAATCGACGGCAACCCTGAAGATGACTCCCAAAATACAATTAGTTTGGCAAACCTAGCTCGAGTTGCAGACCAAAATCAGACCTCTGAATGCAACGGGCGGACGCGTCTGATGTCTCTGAATCGATTCCGAGTTAAGTGATGAAAACGGACAGCTTCTCAGGATGACTCGAACAATACAAATTGTTTCGCGGACCTAGCTCGGGCAGCCAACCGAGTTCCGACCTCTGGATTCGACAGGCGGACGCGCCTGATGTCACGAACGAGCACGTTAGCCCTTCGACAACCCGAGTTGAGTATGGAAAACCGACAGCACCTCTCAAGATGACTTGAACAATGCGAATAGTTTCGCGGGCAGCAGACCCAGTTCAGAGCTCTGGATTCAACAGACAAACGCGACTGATGACTTTGAATCGGTTTATGTAAGTATCAGCTCTGTAGCTGTTATATAGCTCGAGTGAAGTACACAAAACCGCGAGCGTATGTCGACTCGAATAATACGAATAGGTTTGCGGACCTAGCTCGGCTAGAAGACCGAGTTCAAATCTCTGGGTTCAACAGGCGAGCGCGCGATCATTATGGATCGATGGGGTGTGCTTACCAGCTCTGTAGCTGTCCCGTATCTCGAGTTAAGTCTAATATACCGACAGCGCGTATCAAGATGACTCGAAACGGCCGATCCCGCCTGGGCGCTTTTTGGCAGTAAAAGCTACCCGATCGAGCTGAGATCAAGATGGCGAGCGGGAATGAGATCGAACATCACGTGAAAAAAATACTAGAGCTCAAACGAATTGAGGAATTCCGAGAACAAATCTCAGAGAGCTCTCCGGGAAATTTTCAACCAACCAAAAGTCAGCAAAAGTTTCGTCGATATTTTTCTTGCCAACTAGATCTCAAGCGCCCCGGAACTGGGCGCCGGCGGTAAACCGTCATACTTGGTTACCGCCGGGAGACTCGTAGAGCTTCCTAGCTGGACTTATGTTGAGAAAACGGACAGCACCTACCAACATTCCGACTCATAGTGAATATTTTTTGACCTCTGAATGCGACAGGCGGACCGTCTGATGTCTCCGAATCGACTCCTGTCATTACCAGCCCTGCAGCCCCCCTACAGCCCGAGTTAAGTGCAGAAAACCGACAGCACCTCTCAGGATGACTCGAACAATACAGTAGTTTCGGAGGTGCTGTCGGTTTTCTGCACGGGCTGTAGGGGGGGCTGCAGGGCTGGTAATCATAGAAATCAATTCAGAGACAGACGCGCCCGCCTGTCGCATGCAGAGGTCTGAACTCGGTCTGATACTCAATAGGTTTACCAAACTATTGGTATTGTTCGAGTCATCTTGAGAGGTGCTGTCGTACGCACGTAACTCGGGCTGTAGGAGAGCTACAGAGCTCGTACAAAAGACAATCGAGAAGCATCGGGGGCGTTCGGCTGTCGCATCCGAGAGGTCTGAAATTGCTTGGGCTGAATTTTTTCTGTTTTTTCGACATTATATGTTGTCAGGAAGCTCTACGAGTCCCCCGGCGGTAACAAAGGTTGACGGTTTACCGCCGGCGCCTTGTTCTTGCGGCTGCAAGGAGCTCTACGAGGTTTCCTGCGTGACCAGGTTGACGGTTCAGCGCCGCCGCCAGTTCGAGTGATCTTGAGAGGTGCTGTCGATTTTCGCACGTACCTCGTAGAGCTCATCGATACAGAGGAGGAATTCGGGCGCAGGGTGGAGCTAGTTGGCCGACCCGACGTTAAGAGAGAATGTGATAACCTGGGGTCGGTTTTTTCACTTTATACAAAATTTTGACGTTCGTTTTTCTAACAGAGATTTTGATTTCCTGTAGCAAGATATGCCGCACCTGCTGTTAATTTTTATGGCTCTAGCGGCAGTATTACTATCAAACGACTTGGAGGAACGACTGTGGAGAAAAACTGAAAAATCGTGATCTTTCGAGTTTATCGGCTCTCGCTATAGAAGCTTCTATCATGTGTTTCGAAGAGCCCTGTGCAAGAAAAGAGCTCTACGACGTGCCCAGCGGTAACCTGGTTGACGGTTTACCGCCGGTTCCCAGTAACTCGGGCTGTAGGAGAGCTACGAAGCTCGTGCGCACAGAAAACGATCCAGAAGCATGAGGGGCGTTTGGCTGTTGTATCGAGAGGTCTGAAATCATTTAGGATGAAAAACTATTCCTTCTCCGCAATTTTTTCGACATTATATATGCTCAGGAAGTTCTGCGAGTCCCCCGCTAAGGAAGGTTGACGGTTTACCGCCGGCGCCCAGTTTTGTTCTCGAAATTGAACAATTCGTTTGAGCTCTAGTATTTTTTCCCATGATATTCGATCTTGTTCCCGCTCGCCATCTTGAGATCGGGTACCTACAGAGCTGATGCCGACAGAAACCGATTCAGAATTATCAGTGGCAGTTGTCTGTTGAATCGAGAGCTCTGCACTCGGTCTGCTGCCCGATCTAGAATTGCGAAACCATTCGTATTGTTCGAGTCATCTTGAGAAGTGCTCTCGGCCTTCTGCACTCAACTCGGGCTGAGGGGGATATAGTGCTAGTGGTCACAAGAATCGATTGAAGACATCAGGCACGTCCGCCTGTCGAATCGAGAGCTCGGAACTCGGTCTGCTGTTCGAACTAGGTCCGCGAAACTATTGTATTGTTCGAGTCATCCTGAGAGGTGCTGTCGGTTTTCTGCACTTAACTCGGGCTGCAGGGGGGCTGCAGAGCTGGTAATCACAGGCGTCGATTCAGAGGCATTAGATGCGTCCGCGTGTCGCATTCAGAGATCTGAACCCTGTTTGATACTCGAGCTGGGTTGCCAAACTATTCGTTTTGTTAGAGTCAAGAGGTGCTGTCGATTTACACACGTAACTCGGGCTGTAGGGGAGCTACAGAGCTCGGAAAGAAAACAATACACAAGCATCCAGGGCGTTCGGCTGTTGCATCTTCAGTTTTTTCCACATTATATATTGTCAGGAAGCTCTACGAGTCCCCTGGCGGTAAGAAAGGTTGACGGTTTACCGCCGGCGCCCAGTGTTTTGAACGCTACCAAGTTGGTGACTTTTCGTCGGTTCTGCAAAAATTTGAAAGATATTAAACAATTTATTTTGAGAGAACAGATTTTCGCGCGTCGCAGTGGCATGTAAACTCCTCTCTGACAGCAGCTCAGCTCTCCCGATGTATTTTCTTATGAGTTGATTTCCGGGAACTGAGCGAATGTGAACATCGAAAACATCAAAAATAAAGATTTTCGAAAAATCTTTATTTTTTTACTCTACTCAGATTCTCAGCACTCTTTCTAGTGTGAGGAGCTCTACGAGGTTCCCGGCAGGAGGACGTTAGGACGGGAGGTAACGAGAGCCCAGCATGTTGGAACGCTGTAGTGGCAGCCATGTGGGCTGATATTGTTCAGGACTGGGACAAGGGAGGCTTAGGCTACGAGTGCATCAACCCCAACCAGACAACTGGGACCGCCGTGGTAAACCATCTCATCTTTGCTGACAATGTGTACATCATTGGCTCAGGCCTGAATCCCAAGGCTTTTCAACAACAGTTGAATGACTTTACTCTTGCCTTGCATCAATGGAAGTTTGATTGGAAGTTGGATAGCCTTCAGTTTGCTGCTATAGGTTGCTCCCCTGGGAAAGTTCTCTACCAGTATCCATCGCTCTAATATGCCTGGGGATATCGGCCTCGATGGGGCTGATGAGTACGTCAGTGTCGAGCTGCAGCAGGTTTCCGTCCTCAACGTACTGGGGAATGACATCGCGGATTCTTTTCGCGAGCCGCATGTTGATGTTGACCGCCGTCTCAACGCTGCTCGCAAGGCATTCTCTGGGCATATCCAATACTTTCGATCCCGTGCGGTGCATTGGCATCTGAAGTTCAAACGTTATCAGTCCATCGTGCAATCTACCCTGCTCTTCGGTTCGGAAGGGCTGACGTGGGAAAAGGACTCGATTCACAAAATTCACGTCTTTGAGGGCACATGTTTGTTGAGGATGTGTCATAAATCGAAACCCGCCAGTGTATCCTGGGACATATGGCGCCCTGCTCGTTTGCATGTTGTTCGAAAGCTATTTCACGATCATGGGTTCCAGAGTTGGGTTCAACGTGTACTGCATCGTTCATGGCTGCTGGCAAAAGATGTTGCGGAGTATCATGCGACTAACTGGGATGCTGCTTATGCGAATCGGGAAGATTGCAAACGTCGTCGCCTGGCTCTCCCCATTGCTCCTCCCAATGGTGCCCGTGCCTGGAGGGACGCCAGAAGGATGCTGCTGTGTTCGTGTCCATCATGGGAGGGTGCTCGTTCAGACTTCAGTGAGTCCTCAGACAGAAGGGATCGTGGAAGGAGGCTAGTGCTCTGAAACGTATTCGTGTTGGAGCTGGTGCATCAGGAGAAAGACCTTGGAGTTACATGGCATATATCCTATTTGGGGCCTCTTGGTGGAAGGGCGGTGAGTTTTCCTGGAAAACGTTCCTCGACAAAATGCCTGATTACCTGAAACACTGTGGCCATGAGAAAGCGTTTGAGTATTTCGTGTATTCTGGAAAGGGGAGCGACTCTGCGGTGGAAAAGATGTCTTGGGATGAGTTGATGTCTCAGGAGGTGTCTGGAGCGGAGGCGGAAAAGTTAGCAAAACGGTTAGCCATCCTAAATGAAAGGGCGACGGCCTGGGATGTTGTCTCGGATGGGCTCCCTGTGGAGCTCTGCGGTGATAGTCTTCTTATTATAAATTGGGACCGTGGGAAGTGGAGGGTGGGAAACAACGTGTATCAAAAGAGAGTCGATAAGCTGGTGGATAAGATTGCGTGGCTGGAGAATCGATACCATCTCAGATCCAGTTTCCTTGGTCGTGTCTTCCTCAAACATTAATTCAGAGAGAACAACCAGAGGGCGGATGCCCTCACACATTGTGCGCGGGAAGGCCGCGAGTGTTACACTATGAGGCCTGTTCCACCCGATCTTTTAGAGTATCGTGAGCTTGTTGCCCTCCGCGGCCGTTTCAACGGCGGAGTGGATGCGTCTGGTTGTGGTATTGGTTTCTTTCTCGAGGCCGCCTTTCTCCCCCATCTTGAACATTGCTCCAAGCGCCTGTGGCATTCCGCTGCCCCCGACTCGCCTCAGCCTGCTGCCTCCTGTGACGGTCTCGTTTGGAGAGATGTTGCGGAGGCGGCCCTTCTCTTGCCTAGAGATAGTACAGTCACTGATGCCGAACTGACGGCACTGGAGCGCCTCATTGGGGCGGCCGAGTGCGTGCTGAGAGCTCATGGAGAGCTCGAGGCGCCCTGCTGGGCGTTTGGCTCGGGCAGGCTTCGACGGAGCCTTCGCTGCCCGCAAAACCGCAAAAAACTAGGTTGACGGTTCACCGCCGGTGCCAGTTGGCCGGCCCGGCGCCGACGGACAATGTGCGAACTTTAGGCCGATTGGGCGAACATGCGAGAGATTCGAACATTCGTTTCGAGAACTGGTATTTTTCGCACCTGTAGTGGGTTGCGCCGCGTCTGCCAGTGCACTTTCAGGGCCGTAGCTGCATTTTTACTATCAAAACACTTGGCGGAACCGACTTTCCATAAAAACCAAAAAAACAATTCTTACAGTTTCCAGCTAACGCTTGATGAAGCTCCTTGCATGTCAGCACCGCGCGAGGAAAGAGCTCTACGAGGCAGCCAGCGTCAACCTGATACGAATAGGTTTGCGGACCTAGCTCGACTAGCAGACCGAGTTCAGACCTCTGGATGCAACAGACGAATGCGCCTGATCATTCTGAATCGATAAGGTGTGCTTACCAGCTCTGTAGCTGTCCTGTATCTCGAGCTAAGTTCAATATACCGTTAGCGCGTATCAAGATGACTCGAAATGACCGATCCCGCCGCAGTGCTTTTTGGCAGTTAAAGGACCTGATCGAGCAGAGATCAAGATGACGAGCGGGAATGAGATCGAATATCAGGGGAAAAAATACTAGAGCTCAAACGAATTGAGGAATCTCGAGAACAAAATTTCCAACCGACCAAAAGTCAGCAAAGTGTCCGTCGAGATTTTTCTTGCCAACTAGCTCTTCAGCGTGGCGGAATTCCTCTTGAGCTGCCAGCAATAACTTGCTAAGGGAAGCTCTACGAGTTACTGTCGGCGCACCGTGCACATTCATTGATTATCGGAGTGCACATTCTTTGATTGTCCGAGTACACGATATTGTGAATCACGACGTTGTGGTTCGGATTCAGAGAGCCTGCCATAGGGTGGGGCAAGTTGTTGATAGAGCTCGAGAGAAACTATTGGAGAGAGCATCGTCAACTCACTTGTCGGAGGTGTCGTTGTGGGAGATATTCATTGAGGACACGCTGTTGGTGTGAATGCAGACTGGGGATTGCCAATCGTGTGAAATGGCGACGGCAGCTAGTAAGATGTCGGAGGTGGAGAAGATTAGCGAGAGAAGGGCGCGTGTGGAGGCGGAGTACAGAGGAGGAGGGAGCTCATCGAACTCAGGGGATTTATTTGAGAGTTCAGGAAGTTTCAGCAGATTTTGCGCACGATCGTTTCGACGGCGGTACAGGGTGCGGTGGGGGGATATCGGCAGGATGTCAAAACAGTGGACAGTAAAGTGACACAAATACCTTGTAGAGCTCTTCGTTATCGATGAGCTAGAGGAATTCCGTCACGGGGTGGAGCTCGTTGGCCGACCCGGCCTTAAGAGACAAAGTGATGACTTTGGGTCGGTACCTCGTACACCTTTGAGACAAAGTGATGACATGTTGCATTCCTTGGTCATCAACGACGTGCGCGACACATACGAAGCTTCAAAGCAGTTAACGAGCGGGTCGCCTACATCGATGTCGACTTCACATCGTCTGCTCCGGATCGTCACGGCTTACTTCCCACATGGAGGATACAGTGACCAACACGTGCAATGTATGTACGACGTACTTGCAGAAATACACGCTGATGCTCACCAACAGCACCGGATGACCATCGTCACAGGAGGCTTCAACGCACGAGTTGGTGAACGGAGCGACGACGACGGTTCCAGCGCTAGCAGGGCAGAGAAGCGTACTATTGGCAACCGCGGGCAGAGTGGGTACAACCAGCGGGGCACCTGGCTACGATCGTGGGCGTGCGTGCGCAAATTCACAATCACAAACACGATGTTTCACAAGCATGTCGACCTCGTGTTCACGTGCACGAGCGCTGGCACCAACCACAAGCAAACGCAGATCGACTACATTCTGATGGATCAGCAGGCCCGGCATTTGGTCCAGGTGTCGTTCGCCACGACGTGCCCCGACCTCGGCTCCGACCACCAAGCCGTGCGCTTCCGACTAGCACTGGGCGACGCGACACCGCGAGCACGACGACGAAAACGACGACAGACTCGCACTCACCGAGAGCCTCCCCGACCGAACGACCCCGGCTTCCAGCACCATCTGAAGAAACCTCACTACCATCATCCCGCCAAGTGGTCCCCGAGACACCGTTGCACACACCGAACAAGCACTAGTAGCAGCCCAGAGAGACTACCAGCAACAACAATACCAACAACAACATCTTCAACAAAACGCAGCTAGCAACGACGACGTGGCAAAGGAACACCTGCACGCACTTATTACGCAACGCAGGAACACACCGTTCGCCGACGCAACCACTTGAACAGCTCTCAGCAAACGTATTCTACGTGCGCACTGGGACATCAAAAGGGCTCAACGGCAGGCAATCCTGAACGACATCATCGTTAGTTTCCGTGGCCTGAACAAGATCTCTGGGATCAAGTCCAGCGAGAAGAAGGAGCTCATGCCGGCCATGACAACAGCAAAGGGCTCCGACGAGACGGACCGACAGGGAATTGCAGACGTCTTCGCGGACTTCTATGAGAAGCTGTACCGGCGCCCTGAAAGCGCTACTTTGCCTACGCCCAACAGCTCCCCAAACGCCCAAGAAGAATCAGCAAAGCGACCTCGACAGAGTATTCCACCATTCACCTACGAGGAGTTGCACCAAGCATTGAAGCATCTCAAAAACGGTAAGTGCAAAGGCACGGCTGGGCTCACCGCAGAGCTGCTGAAAGCAGGGGGGACGCGATCGTGAAGCATTTGTTGGTGCTCTGCAACGACATTATAGCACGTGAGCAGACGCCGCCGGAACAGTGGAGACACACCACCATCAGCGTAATCCGTAAGTCCGGAGACCCGCAATTTCCAAGCAACTACAGACCCATCGCCATTATACCACTACTATACAAACTCATGTCCCGATTGCTTTGCAACCGACTTGACGCGCTCTTCGACGCGCAGCAATCGCCTGACCAAGCTGGCTTCCGCAAGGGCCCAAGCACAGAGGATCACCTCTTCACTGTAGCTATACTTTGCGAGCAGTCCTACGAATGGCAGCTCCCGCTCTGGACAGCTGCTATCGATTTCAAGAAGGCTTTCGACTGCGTCGACCATCTGTGTTTGTGGGAAGCCCTGAGGAAACAAGATGTGCAAGAACCCCACATCACCTTGCTGCGCAAGTTCTACAGCGATCAAAGAGCCGCGGTACAGACCGACGTCAGAAGCAGACAATTCAACATTGAGCGCGGCGTCAAGCAAGGGGGCCCGCAGAGCTCATATTTGTTCAACGCGCTACTCGAGCAAATCTTCCGGAGCATCAAACCAACCTGGGCACGGAAGGGTTTCGGCATACAATTGGGAAGTGCCCAGACGACGCGCTTGACCAACTTGAATTTTGCTGACGACGTACTTCTCTTAGCACCCAATCTACGACAACTCAAGTGTATCTTGCGGGACCTCAAACACGAAGCTGCGAAGTGTGGACTGACGCTGCACCCCAGCAAAACGAAAATCTTCACAAATGTGAGCAGGCGACAGGGGCGATGCATTATACACGTGGGCATCGACGACGACAAGGTCGAAATCCTCAGCGCCGAGGAAAGCACCAAATACCTGGGTCGCAAGCTGACGCTGCACGACTTCCACCGCGCCGAGCTCGCCGACAGACTTGCAATGGGATGGCGCAAGTTCAACCAGTTCCGCAACGAGCTCACCAACAACCGGTACCCCCTTCACAGCAGACGCAGGCTCTTCAGCGGGACAGTGGCGCCAACTGTCACGTACGGCTGCGCAACGTGGACTCTCACCAAAGACATGCTCCTGACACTCCGACGCGCCCAACGACGCATGCTACGACTCATTGTCAATACCTCGAGACGCCGACAGAGACCACCCCACACCAGCACCGCCGAAAACGCATTCAACCCTGACACTGACCAGCACGACGACAGCACAAACGACGACAGCAGTTCCGACGTCAAGCGGCATCTAGACTTTGACGACGTCGACGACGAAACCGACATTGAACCCTGGGACCATTTCATCCGCAGGGCAACCCACACCGCCTCAGACCTTGCGTCGCGCGCACAGGTGGAGGAATGGGCGACGACTCATCACAAGCGTAAATGGACATGGGCTGGGAGAGTTGCCACACGACCACACCACTCTTGGGCCCGACTGGCAGCGGCATGGGAGCCTGATATCCATGACCTTCGGGCAGCACAACGCCGACAGGTTGGACAGCGAAAACGGTGGAGTGACGATATTTCAGAGTTCTTACTGAGCGAGTTGGTGGGGAGCGCACCCGGCACATGGTTACTGAGTGCTACAAATGTACATTCCTGGACGGACCTCGAGAACATCTTCTTGAAGTACATGCGCCTGTGACTGGGCTCTGGCCCGCCCGCGCCGCCCCTAAGGGGCCTGCCGGCCCGCCGGCCGGCGGACTCGCGCGTCTCGTCTCGTCTCGTCCCGGTGCTGGCCCTGGGTTGGGGGCCTCGGCCTCGGCGCTGTGCAGGAACGGCGCCCCGCCCGCCGCCTCGGCCTCGGCGCCGTGCAGCAGCGGCGCCCCGAGCCGTAGGTGCATCTCGGCGACGAGGCACCGCGTGCCGGCCCGCCTGGCCCCACCTCCCCGGCAACCGCCCCGCGGGCTGCGTGAATTGGTGCCGCCCGGCCCTCCGCTGCCAGCCCGCGCGGGCTGCCCCCGCGTCGCCGCGCCGCGGCGCGGCCCGTCGCGTCTTCCGGGCCCCGCGCGGGGCCCGGGCTTAAGGTCCACCTGAGGCGGGCCCCCCCTTCGCAAAAGGGTCAGGGGTCCTTTCCTGGTCAAGCATTCTCTGCTGCCTTCTCGCCCTCTTTCTTCAGGGGCAGCGTCGTGGAGGGATCTGCTCAGGGAGGGAATTCGTCGACCCCCCGCCGTCCATTGATTCTTGGGCTGATTCTCCACCACCGCCACCATAGTTTGACCATGGGCGGCTAACCTTTGGTAGTGGTTTGCTGGGCTCGGCCAGGGCCAGCTAGGCTCAGAAAAATTACGAGCCACATGCGTGGGAGAGGGTCAGAGGGCAAATCAGGAGCAAAGGCAACGGCAGAGGGAAGCCTGCGCCGATGTGGGGGCCAGTAGACCCAAGCGTTATATCAACCATCCCATCGTTCTTTTCTTTTGGCCCCCTCCCCTCGTCTGTTCGTGACTCACGTACTCGTGCACTGATCATCATCATCAACACCATGATCATCGCTCTCCAACCCACTCATTCCGTCCTCATCATAACCAGCATCATCACCATCATCATCAACATCACCATCATCATCGTCACCAGGTCCTTCGAGTCTTGAATCTCGAGGTAGTCTCAGGAGTGGTCCTGAGTGAACTGCGGTGAAGTCTCAGGCTGGATCCCCTTCCTATGGGCCCCGCACATCATGCTTTTAATTCCAACGGGGCCAGTCGAAACTGGTAACCGTCGCCATTTTGGACCCCGATGCTTGAATCTTGAGGGAGCGTCAGGCGGGGGCCTTGTCTGTGAGTGAAATGCGAGGAAGACTCAGGCGCGACATGAAACCAGCACGACCCCAAGTAAAAGACAACTTCCCATCGCATGGGCGCAGTGCTGGTCATTGCTTGGTATTGCTTGGCGTTGCTTGGCATTGCATTGCGCTGTTTGGCACGGGTTGGCATTGCTTGGCATTGCTTGTTCTTTGTTGGGAAACCGAGAAACTCGAGGAACCCGAGGAATCCGAGGAATTTCCGAGGAACGGGCAAACTAAGCCGCCGAAAGACCTACCTTCTTACCAAGTAAGAACCCTTTAGGCAAGCCGAATTGGGGAAGAAGGTCAGCGCGGGGGAGGAAACGGTGTTATGACTGCGTGTGTAGAAGTTGGGGGCATCCGCTTGCAATTCGTCACAATTGCCACGCCGACGTCGCGTGCAGCCGAAGTACATCTGCTCCGAGAAGCACGCGAAGGCCGAGAGGGCCTACGACACTTGCTTCGAGGGTCCGCAAGAGGCGCGACTACGGGTTTGATTCAGCCCATGTCGCCGAAACTTGTCGTGTGTGCACATTTTTGTGGCATCGATTTTTGGGCTTCAGCAGCGGTCCCAGGCGCCCAAACGGTCCCAACAACCGTCGCATACGGCCCCCCAAAGGCTCCGAAATCAGCCCAAGAGGTGGGTCCCGAAGGGTCGAAAACAGCAAATGCGGCCGATATGGGGGTATGATTTCAAAACACAGCGGAAGTGGTTTCGCAACAAGACAGCGCCAGTTATTTTTGGGCGTTCGGAGAAGCCTCCAGCGGGGGCGCCCAGGGCCAGTCTACTCCAACTTCGCCAAGGAAACCCGATCGATTTCATGATCTATCCGGGGCTCCAGACCCTTTTTTGGGCCAGCCCCGCGCCCGACAGACCCGCTGGGCTCCGCAGAGGCAAGAGTGCCACACGCGACAACGCGCAGTCTCCGATCTCCTTGGCCGCCGCGCGAGCCTCCCACGAGAGGCTCTTCGGCCATCTCGGGCCGCCTCGGGGTCACCGTGGGGCCGGGGGCTCGCTTTGGCCCGCGCTCTCGGCGCGTCTTCTGGGGCCCGTGGGCCGCTCCCGGGGGGGGGGGGGGCGCCCGCCTGGCTCCCGGGGGGGGGGGCGTTTCGCCGGCAGGCCTCCCAGGGGGCGGCCTCCCGCGCGCGGACTCCTGGCCAGTTGTGCGTACCGAAACGGCACGTCACCCGCAGCACCTGTGGCTTCCCGTTTCCGAGGACACAGCGCGCCCCTGTCCCGTGGGGCGATTGATCCTGGTCACCTGTATAGTTCGCTATCCACCACTTTGCCACTACAGTCGGGGCCCTGAAGAAGGAACCCTTTTCGTTGGGGAGGGGCTCCGTGTTCCTTGATTGTTTCGCAGCTTGCCTTAGGTTTTCCTCAGGTTTTCGATGGGAAATCGAACTTTAACTGATGGGAAAAAGGGGCCTCGTTCCTTATTTTGGGTTCCTTAGGTCAAGGCCCCGACTGTACGCTGCAGTACTCGCTGCATGTCCCATGCCGACGGGCTGACCTTTGCGCTGACCGTGGGGGGTGAACACAATCCAGCACGCATCGCGGACTAGTCTCGCAGCTTCGGCGGGTGCTAACCTTTTTGTGTGGACGATCCTTGAGGCCCACTCATTCGACGTCACTGGCTGTCCTAGTCTTACACGAGCCGATTGGGAATCATTCAGAATGTGGGGCACGATCCTGCCAGTGCCCTTTTAACTCATTGGCGACCCTCGCCTCCTGTCTCCTTTTCCACCCTTGGCCAATTACAGGCGTCAGGAGTGTGCCAAAATGTTAGAGGCACGTCCCCAGTTTACTCAGTAAACAATGGGACCCGTATGCGATGCTGCGGAGTCGGTAGCCCGTGCCTTGGCAGACTCATCCGAGAGTGTTGATGTTGTACGAGGTGGACCGAAAGCACCTTAGCGGTTGAGTATTCAGCGGCCGATGCAACAGGCCCTGAAGCTAAGCCATTCTGCCTTTCAGCCCGAATATAATATTGGACATGCTTTGGACGTTGCTTCTTTGCGATTGATCTTGCTCTATCTTGCGAGGCTGGCCCCTGGTCTGCCTTTTGGCGGCTTTGAAACCAATCTTTGGAGCTGGGGCTACTGCCCCGCCGGTGGGGATGTTCCGAACGCGAAGATGTGCACGCCCATCGCTTGCAGTGCGTCTGTTTGCAGTCGGCAGTTCGGTCCCGCGGCTGCCAGCTCCGTTCGCATGACGTGGCCCCAAATGTCGGCTTGCTCTTGCAGCAAGCGCGGCGCCGAGCCGTGCACCGCTGGGTTTTGAGTGCTCTCTCCCACGCTTCGCACGCGAGCGTCATGGCTTTCTCGGAGCTTGGCACAGCCAGCTGTCAAACCCAGCCTGAGGCACTTGCGTATCGAATGGCTCGCCCCAGCTGTCGCCGGAGGAGGGAGGCCACGTCCCCCGTGGAAGGGGGGAGCCCTGCCAGGAGAGCGACGAGGAGGACATCGGCGAGGGGCAGGGGGACACGGGGGGGTGGGGGCAGGCAGGCACCTCGGACCGCGCCCGCTGCCGCGCGCGCCGCCGCCGAGGGGGAGGTCGGCGCTGGGGGGGGCGGCGCCTGGGCTGGCTGGACATGTATCGAGGACGCCTGCGGCGAGTCACCGCCGCCCCCTGCCCCTTCGGCAGCGCCTGTGTGGCCGAAAGTTGAGGCCAGAGCCCTGCCAAGCTATCGGTCTGGAAAGCCTCCTCCTCCTCCTCCCTCCTCCTCCTCCCTCCTCCTCCTCCTCCTCCTCCTCCTCCTCCTCCTCCTCCTCCTCCTCCTCCTCGTGCTCCGCGTCCCCTCCTCCCTCCTCCCTCCTCCCTCCTCCACCCCCCTTCTCTGGGGCAGACATCGGGGGGGATGCATCGACCCCCCGTTCCCCGAGTCGGTCTCTGTTCCCCGAGCCGCTCTGGAACGCCTCCGGGGAGCACGCGGGGAGAGGAGCCGCCGCCGCGCCACCGTGCCCCGGGGTCCAGGGCGCGAGGCCCGGCGGGTGCTCGTCGGGCTCTCGAGGGAGGCCCCTCGCGGAGGCGGCCCGGGGGGCCTCTGCGGGGGCCGCCGTGCAGGGCCCCCCTGCGGCTCTCCAGGGGCTGGGCAGAGGGCTCGAGGACACGCGCGCTCCATGCCCAGACGCAGGGCGGCGGATGTTCTGCGTGGAAGCCCTGAATAGGCTGGCCTGCTTCCGGCGCGGCGCGGGGGCGCACGCGGCAGGACGGCGGCGGCTCTCCCCGGCCTCTCTCTCTCTCTCTCTCTCCCGCCATTTCTCGCCTTGTTCCCGTCTCCTGCTCCTCTGCCCTCCCCTCCCCTCCCCTCTCCTCTCCTCTCTCCTCTCCTCTCCTCTCCTCTTCTCTCCCCTCCTCTCCCCTCTCCTCTCCTCTCCTCTCCTCTCCTCTCCTCTCCTCTCCTCTCCTCTCCTCTCCTCTCCTCTCCTCTCCTCTCTCCTCTCCTCTCTCCTTTCCTCTTTTCCCCTCCTAAGAGCTCTCCTCTTTCCTCTTAGCTCTTTCCCTCTTCCTCTTTCCATCTTTCCCTCTTTTCTCTTCCACTTTCCTCTATCCTCTTTCTCTTTCCTCTTCCTCTTTCCTCTTGTCCTCTTCCTCTTTCCACTTTCCTCTCTCCCTCTCCTCTCTACGTCCTCTCTCTCCTCTCTCCTCCCTCTCCTCTCCCCTCTCCTCTCCTCTCCTCACCTCATCCTCTCCCTCTCCTCTCCTCTCCCCGGTCCCCTCCCCTCCCTCCCCACTCTCCCTCCCCTCTCCTCTCACCTCTCCTTCCCCCCTCTCCTCTCCCCTCTCCTCCCCCTCTCCTCTCCCCCTCCTCCACTCCTCTCCTCTCCTCTCCTCTTCCTCTCCTCGTCCTCTCCTCTCCTCTCCTCTCCTCTCCTCTCCCTCCTCCCTCTCCTCTCCTCTCCTCTCCTCTCCTCTCCTCTCCTCTCCTCTCCTCCTCTCGCCCCTTCTCCATCCTCTCACCCTCCCCACCTCTCCTCTCCTCTCCCCTTCCCTCCCTCTCCTCCCCTCCCCTCGTCCTCTCCTCTCCTCTCCTCTCCTCATCCTCTCCTCCTTCTCCTCATCCTCATCCTCTCCCTCGTCTCATCTCCTCTCCTCTCCTCTCCTCTATCCTCTCCTCTCTCTCCTCACCTCTTCGCTCCTCTCTCTCCTCTCCTCTCCTCATCCTCTCCTCTCCTCTCCCTTCCTCTCCTCTCACTCTCCTCTCCTCTCCTCTCCTCTCCTCTCCTCTCTCCCATCCTCTCCTCTCATCTTTCTCTCCTCTCCTCTCCTCTCCTCTCCTCTCTCTCCTCGCCTCCTCCTCTCCTCTCCTCTCCTCTCCTCTCCTCTTCTCTTCTCTTCTCTTCTCTTCTCTTCTCTCCTCTCTCTCTCCACTCCTCTTCTCTCATCTCCCCTCCTCTCCTCTACTCGTCGCTCGTCTCATCTCTTCTCCTCTCCTATCCTCTCCTCTTCCTCTCCTCTTCCTCTCCTCTCCTCCCCTCTCTTCCCTCTCCTCTCCTCTCCTCTCCTCCTTTGCCGTACCCTCTTTTCCCTCTCCCTGTCTTCTGCTTCTCCTCCTCGTGCTATTCGTGTTCTTTCTTTTTTTGATGATCCATTTTTTCATGATACTCTTCGCTCTGTTTTTCAGTCTGGTGTTTCCCGTTCCTGTTCCTGCTTCCACTTGTGCTCGGGGTCATTTTCTGCTCCTCCTGCCACCGCTTCCCGTTCTCGCTCTGCCTTTCTTGTCAAGTTTTCCCGTTCCCTGTATCCCACTGTTCTCCTCCCCCACTGCACCATGCAATCCCCCCCCCCTCTCTCCCCCTCTCTCCCTGTCGCCCTTTCTCTCTCTCTCTCGCGCCCCTGCCCTCGCCCTCTCCCACCTCTCCCCCTCCCTCCTCCCTGCCTTCCCCGATCCCCATGCTCCCCCCCCCCTCGCCCCCCGAAATGGGACGAATTACAACCGACTAGTCCCAATTCCAACCGTTCGGAGCGAATTGCAACCAGAAAAGAGACCAATTCCAACCACAAATGAGACCAATTCCAACCCAACCAAAAATGAGACCAATTCCAACCACGGATTGGATCGTCGGAATTCCTCCGGATCCCTTCGAATTCTTCGGAATTCCTCCGGATTCTTTAGAGCTCCTCCGGAATTCCTTGGGATTCCTTCGGAATTCCGTACGATTCCTTCGGAATTCCTTAGGATGCTTGCGGAATTCCTAAGGATTCCTTTCTGGAATTCCTCCGGATTCCTTTGGAATTCCTTGGGATTCCTTCGGAATTCTTCGGAGTTCCTTTGGACTCCTCCTTCGGAATTCCTTGGGATTCCTCCTTCGGAATTCCTTTGGATTCCTCCTTCGGAATTCCTTTGGATTCCTCCTTCGGAATTCCTTTGGATTCCTCTTTCGGAATTCCTCAGGACTCCTTCGGATTCTTCGGAATTCCTCAGCCGTCCCTCTGATTCTTCGGAATTTCTTCGGAATTCCTTCGGATTCCTTCGGATTCTTCGGAATTCCTCCGGATTCCTTCGGATTCTTGGGAGTTCCTCGGGATTCCTTCGGAGTCTTCGGAAGCCCAGGCACCCTTCGGAATCCAAACCAATCCTCAGGAATCCTTAGGAATCCTTAGAAATTCCAAGGGAATCCTTTTTTGTTGGCCTCCATTCTATGCGATACCGAAGGTTGTCCTTCGAACTTGCCACCTGGGGGCCTCTAGGGTTCTCGTTGCAGGGCCCCCCGCAAGTCCCCGTACGAAACAGAGGGTGGGGGAATGGAAGGGGCGGGGGGGCCGAGGCGCAGGGGGAAGAATTCAAGCCAATGAACTTTCATGGCGCCGCGGGCGCGGTGGTGGACGTGCCAAACCCTGACGGGTGGAAATGGGCCTGCCACGGCAACAAATGGATGCTGAAGCGGAAGGGCGGGTAGTCTTGTGCCCGGCGTAGCTCAGGGGGGGGGAGGGCTACTTTTACTAGTACTAGTACTAGTACTACTACTACTACTACTACTACTACTGCTGCTACTACTACTACTACTACTACTACTACTACTTCTTCTACTACTACTACTACTACTACTACTACTACAACTTACTACTACTACTACTACCACTACTACTACTACTCCTCCTGCTACTACTACTACTACTACTACTACTACTACTCCTAGTACTACGACTACTACTACCACTTACCACTACTACCACCACACCACCACCACCACCACCACCACCACCACTACTACTACTACTACTACTACTACTACTACTACTAGTATTACTATTACTACTACTACTAATAATAATATTACGAATTCTACGACGACTACTACTACTACTACTACTTCTACTACCACTACTACTACTACTACTACTACTACTACTACTACTACTACCACTACTACCAGTACTACGATTCGTACGACTACTACTACTACTACTACCACTACTACTACTACTTCTACCCCAACTACTACTACTACCGCTACTACTACTACTACTACTACTACTATTACTACTACAACTACTACCACGTTTACGACTACGACACCGACTACGACTAGTACTATTACTGCTACTACGAGTACTACTACTACTACGACTACTACGACTACTACTACTACTACTACTACTACTACTACTACTACTATCATTGTTACTACTAAGGCTGCTACAACCACGCCTACGACTACGAGTATTTCTACTGCGGCTACTACTACCACTACTCCTACTACTACTACTACTACTACTACCTCTTCTTCTTTTTGTTCTACTACTACTACTACTACTACTACTACGACTACGACTGCTACTACTATTACTAATTATCTCACTACTACTACGCGTATTACTACTACTATTTTTATTACTATTACTACTATTACGACTGCTACGACTACTACGACTACTACTACTACTACTACTACGACTACGGCTACTACTACTACTACCACTACTACTACTCTTAATATTAATAATATTAGAAATTCTACTACGACTACTACTTCTACTACTACGACTACTAGAGCTACGACTAGTACGATTACTTTTACTATTACTACTATTATTACGACTACTACTACTACCACTCTTACTGCCACTTCTACCACTACTACTACTACTACTACTACTACTAATACTACTACGACTACTACTACGACTACGACTACGACTACGACACCGTTTACGACTACGACTTCTACTGCTACTAACTACTATTGCTACTACGACTACCACTACTACCAATATTACGATTAACTACTACAACTACGACTACGACTACGACTACTTCTACTAGGACTACTACTACTACTACCACCACTACTACTACTACTACTACTACTACTACTACTACTACTACTACTACTACTACGACTACGACTACTACTACTACTACCAGTACTACTACTACTACCACTATTTGTACTACTACCACCAACACTACTACTACTACTTTTACTATTACTACTGCTGCTACTACATTTGCGACTTATTTCCCTAGTACTACGACTACTACTACTACTACTACTACTACTACTACTGCTACTACGACCACTACTAGTACTACTAGTACTACTACTACTACTACTACTAGTACTAATACTACTACTACTACTACTTCTTCTACTACTACTACTACAAATACTACGGCTACTACTACGTCGACTACTACGAATACTACGGCTACT
>CAUYUJ010016925.1:73341-90841 GCA_963575745.1 Prorocentrum cordatum
CTTGCCCACGCTTTGCTTCTAGGTATCACCATGCCCTGGTGGCCTGAATCCGTTGGGTGAGGTCCCACCATTTTTGGCAGAGCCATTGGGGCCCCTTGGAAAGCCTCGGGAACCCCATGGAAAACCACCGCGGCCCCTCGGAGGAGCTTCGGAGCCCCTGTTGGAAAACATGAGGCCCTTGGGAGACGACTCAAAGTTGAGCTGGGCTTTCCGGGCTTCTTGATGGAGGCCTCAGGAAGTGTGTGGGACAGGTCTGGATCGGACGTGCGTCTGGGCTTCGGGAAGAGGGGGAAAAGGAGGAGGGGGCAGGGCCAGGAGGAGGAGGAGGAAGGAGGAGGGGAGACAAGAGGGGGGGCGAGAAGGAGGAGGAGGAGGGGGGGAGGAGGAGGAAAAGGAGGAGGAGGATGAGGAAGAGGAGGAAGATGAGAAGGAGGGGGATGAGGAGGACGCGACGACGACGACGACGATGCGAGAGGAGGAGGTGGAGGAAAGGGAGCGGGGAGGCGACGATGATGATGATGATGGTGATGATGATGATGATGAGGAGGAAGAGGAGGAGGAGGAAGAGGTAGAGGAGGAGACGGAGGACGACGATCACTGCGACAATGACGACGAAGACGTCGATGACGACGGTTACGACGACGACGGCTCCCGCCTGGTACTTCCTCATAATGTATTTCCAAATCGCGCTCTCGCGCGGGACGTCTTCACAATTATGCTGGGATCGCACCTTCGCGTGGGACTTCTTCGCAATGTCTTCAGACGCCGCGCCCTCGACGCTCAGGAATCCGAGCCGTTTATTTGGGAGTCGCGCTATCGCCCGAGTTTTCCTTGTGATTCATGCAGGACGCACGCTTTAGCAACCCGCCTGCTCGACCTGACCGCGTGGGCCCGCCTTCCCGACCTTTCCGTTCGGGTCTGCCCGCCGGACTTGTCCGTATGGTTTTGCTTTGTGTTTTCTGCAACGGGCCGCTTCCTGCTACTCTCTCTCGTGTGCCATCGTCCTCCTTCACCCTTGCATCTTCCTTCCATCTGTCTTCGTCTTACCCCGCCTTATGGGTTGCGCGATAAACACGTTGCAGGAAACATGTGTTCATGGACATGCACTCTTTCTGTATATATATGTATATATATAGATATATTAGAAAACAACAATCTACGATCGATTATGAAGGAGGTGGCATCGAGGGTTTCTGGATATACGTGCTCAATGGCCATTGAGCAGGTGAGAGCGAACAATATTGAACTGATTGTTGCTGCTGTTGTTGTAGTAGTTGTTGAACATTATTAATTCTAAAGAATAATTATTGTTGGGACCCCTGGTGCACGGCCCCCCTGCGCCGCCTAGGCCGCAGCTACATTTTCATCATTTTCGTGAGGAAGCCTCAGGTAATACGATGTCATCAAGATCCGGTTGTTTTGTTGTAATCCGTTTTCCCTTGCAAAAAACACTATAAAATGACATTTCTTGTTCTAATATAATCAAATTTCAAGAATCCCTTGCAAAAAATAAGGTAAAGTGGACATTCGCGCGCGCAAGACGAAATCCTTCCAAAAGCTTAGTGTTCGGAGCGATTTTAACATAAAAACATCAAAAAACCAATGTTTTTTCAACAAAAAAATGTCAAAATCTCATCCCGCGCGCTCTTGCGGATTCGTAGGAAACCCAACACTTTTTAAACATTTCTGTCAAACGGGCTTTTGCGAGCAACTTTTCGAACTTCTGCGACAACGGTTGCGCACCTGCCAGGGCCATCATCCCTGTCAAATAATACCATGCGGGACACATATCGTTTTTTCTTCGCGCGCGCACGCCGTCGTCGTCGGCCGCGGGGCCCTGAATAGTAGCCACGGTCGTCCGCATGCCACGAAGTGAAGTGTCCGAACGTCATAGGGCGGGAAGCTGGGTGTGGGTGGTGGCGAAGAGTCGTTTGGAAATTTGGTAGAGCTTGAACCGGCCCCCCCACAAAGTGGGGGTATTGCCCGCCTCCTATGAAAACCCTGGCACTGGTGAGAACGGAGTGTCCCCACGTGCTAGTAATTATATTTGTTGTGGTTGTTGTTGTTGTTGTTGTTGTTGTGGTTGTTTTTGTTGTTGTTGTTGTGTTGGTTGTTGGTTGTTGTTGTGGTTGTTGTTTTTTTTGCTGTTGCTCGTGTACATATTGATGTTATTGTTATTGTTGCTGCTGCTGTTGTTGTTGTGGTTGGTGTTGTCGTTGTCGTTTTTGGTCGTCGTCGTTGTTGTTGGTATTGTTGTTGTTATTGTTGTAGTGGTCCTTGATGTTGCTGTTTTGCTGTTTTTAATGCGTGTGTGTTCCCAGCATCCTGTGGTGCTGGGTCCCCGTTTCGAAGAAACGGTCACCGCGTTCCTCCCCTCATTTCCTCTTTTCCTCTCCTGTTTTCACCTCTCTCTCCTATCCTTCTGTTTCCCCCTTTTGCTCTATCATATTTTCTCCTCTCCTCTCATCTCATCTCATCTCATCTCATCTGATCTCATCTTATATCATCTCATATCATCTCATATGGTATCATCGCATGTCATAGCATCTCATCTTATCTCATCTCATATCAGTTCATCTCATCTCATCTCATCTCATCTCATCTCATCTCATAACATCTCATCTCGCTTCATCTCATCTCTTCTCATCTCATCTCATATCATCTCATCTCATCTCATCTCATGTCATCTCATCTCATATCATCTCATCTCATCTCATCTCATCCCATCTCATCTCATTTCATCTCATCTCATCTCATCTCATCTCACCACATCTCATTACGTCTCATCCCATCTCATCTCACCGCCTCTCATCTCATATCATCTCATTTCATATCATTTCATCTCATACCATCTCACATCATATCATATCATCTCATCTCATCTGACCCCATCTCATCTCATCTCATTCCATCTCATCTCATTTCATCTCACTTCATTTCATCTCAGCTCAGTTCAGCTCAGCCCAGGTCATCTCATCTCGTATCATCTCATCTCATATCATCTCATCCCATCCCATCCCATCTCATTTCATCTCATCTTATCTCCTCCTCGTCCTCCTCCTTCCCTTTCTCGCTTATCCCCTCCGCATGCTTCCGTTCCAGCACACCTCTCCCATGGTTCGTGGCCCCATAGGGAGCTCCACCGAAGGCCCCAGTGGCCGCGTCCGCATGCGTCCTCCCGGCCCACCGCATGCCCTATTCGGTACGCTTTCACACGATTCGTGATCCCACGGGGAACTCCACCGAAGGCCCCAGTGGCCGCGTCCGCATGCGCCCCCCCCCCCCCCCCCCACACACACCGCATGCCCATGTCGGCACATCCTTCACACTTTTCGTGGCCCGATCGGGAACCCCACCGAAGGCCCCAATGGCCGCGTCCGCATGCGCCCCCTTGGTCCACCGCATGCGCATGTCCGCGCAAAACTCACGCGTTTCGTGGGCCCATAGGGAGCTCCACCGAAGGCTTCAGTGGCCGCGTCCGCATGGGTCCCCCCAGCCCACCGCATGCCCATGTCGGTATACCCCTCACACGTTTCGTTGTCTATAAAGAGTTCCACCGAAGGCCCCAGTTGCCGCGTCCGCATGCGTCCCCCTTCCGCCCAGTGCATGCCCATTTCGGCACACTCCCCACATACTTCGTGGCCTCACAGGGAACCCGACCGGAGGCCCCAGTGGCTGCGTCCGCATGCACCCTCCCCGCCCACCGCATGCCCGTGTCGGCACACCCTTCACACGTTTCTTGGCAGCATCGGAGTTCTTCCTGGCAGGGTTGCCGGAGGGCCTGCGGAAGCAGCTGGAGCATTTTGCTGCGCGCACGAAGCGGTGCAAAAGGGAGGCGACGGCCCTCGCCAATGAGCTGGGATTTACCGATTTTATTCACGAGGCTTGACCTGAGGAGTGGCCCGCCCGAGATTCGCCGTCTCTCGACGGTCTGACTGTTTGGCTTCGCGCCGCGGGCGACCCGTGCGCGTCGCTTGGACCCTCTCGGGGCGACCAGCGCGCGTCGCGGGAACTCCATGCTGCGCTCTGCCCGACGTCTCGCTCGCCCGCGTCGTCGCTGTGCCCAGCGGCCAGAGCCTTGCTCGCTATCAGCCAGTCAGCTAGCTTTCTGTGCTCGCGTATCTCACAACCCGCGCGCGTCGCCAGAACCTCTTTGGGGCGACAGGCGCGCGTCGCGGGGACCCCGCGTCGCGGGGACTCCGCGCGGCGCCGCGCCCGCGCCTTGGAAATTGGTGTACGCGGACAATGGGGGAGAAACAGAACGGGGAGGAACCGGGCGCGATCCTGGCGGGGGGCGCGCGGACATCGGCGTCGACATTTGTGCGCGTAATCTCGCGCGCGCAGACTCATATACAATCGGATTCAGTCGCGCTCAGACTCACCTGCCCCCAGTCTCTCGCACGCGTGCCTTTCGATTTATCTCGCGTCTTTTGCCCCGCGGCATATTTCGGCGCCCCCTCGTGCGATTCGTGGCCCCGTAGGGGCGCGGGTGATCAATGTGATATCCACCATTGTGTCTTTCACAACTGCGTATGGTTGGGTGCTTCGCCAAGATAGTTTATGGTTGTATTTTTTTCCTGGTTGTTGTCGTGCTTTGATTTTCAGATTTGAAGAATAATTGTTCCTATTCCCTCCCCCCCTCTGGGGCGCATTGTGTTTTTCAGTTGCAGTGCCCTTCCTGGGGCTGGCACCTTGTTTCTCCCACATCCTACGAGTTTGTTTTTTGTTTTCTCTGTTCGCCCCCGCGCAGGATCTTCTCCTGCTTTTCTTCCCCCCACTCATTCACGCAGTCGCGCATGCACATCATCATCGCCACCGCATCATCGTTACTTACACATTCATTCACATTCTTCCGATCACTCCCATTCATCCATGACTTGCCCACTCATTGTCCCACACGCTCGTTCACTTCTTTTGAGTGGCTCATTCACTTTCTCATTACAACCGCTGACTGAATTGCGGGGAAGACTCAGGCATGACCCCCCTCCCAATGGTGCTTGCCGATCATGTTACGAATCCGAGCGGGTCATCGGAACCTCGTAATTCTCGTCACTTTTGGCTTCCTCACGTAGAGAAGATGGAGGGAATCTCGAGCGGGAGCTTTGGCTGTGAGTGAAGTGTGAGGATGTCTCAGGCGGGAGCTCCCTCCTTATGGGGCTCGCAACACATGTTACTAATCCGAGCGGGTCATCGGAACCCTGTAAATGTCGTCACTTTTGGCCATTCCAATTTGAAATATGAAGGAAGTCTCGAGCAGGAACCCCGTCTGTGAGTGACTTGCTAGGAAGTGTCAGGCGGGAGCTCCATCTTTATGGGGCCCGCAGCACATATTATTAATCAGGGCGGGTCATCGGAACCTTGTAGCTGTCGTCAGTTTTGGGCCCTGGAGGCTTGAACATGGGGGAATTATGAGGTGGGAACCTCGTCTGTGAGTGGATCGCGAGGAATTCTCAGGCGGGAATCCCTTCGCTACGGGGCCCGCAGCTCATGATTTTTGGCGTACTCAGGCCGGAATCTTCGGGAAGCCTCAGGCGGGAGCCGCGTCTGTGAGTGAACTGCGACGAAGTCTCAGGCGGGACCCCCCTCCCCATGGGCCCGCAGTTCATGTTACGAATCCGAGCTGGCCATCGGAACCCTGTAACTGTCGTCGCTATTGGCTTTTTGTAATTTGAGTGTGGAGGAAATCTCAAGCGGGAGCCTCGTCAGTGAGTGAATTGCTAGGGGGTCTCAGGCGGGACCCCCCTCCCTATAGGGCCCGCGCCACGTGCTTGCGGAACCTGCTGATCCTGCGGCCGCCGCCGCGAGATTTCCTGGAGCGATGGCCGGCGGCGTCCTGACGGAACGCGCCCCTGGAGTTCGACAAAAGAACCGAGAGCTCCAGGGCAGAGGGGAAGCAGCTCGCGGCAGAGCTGGGCTTTGTGCTGCCTCCCGCGTGAGCGCGGTCGCGCCCCGCTCGAAGTCCGCGGGGTTGTCCCAACGGCTTGGTCTCGCGCGCCAGCTGTTCGCGGGGTTGCTCAGGCGGCCTGGCTCGCGGGGTTGTTTCAACGGCTGCGCGATGTGGCCATTAGGGAATGCGCCCGTTGGCCGTGGCGGCGACGGCGCCGGCGAAAATCAGCATGCGCGCTCATGCCAGGAGGGAGGATATGTGCACGAGTAGAACGAGCGGGCTGGCGATGAGGAGGGTGAGAAAGAGGAGGAGGTGCAGAAGGGTGAAGACGAAAAGGCGGAAAAGGACGAGGAGGAGGGGGAACATGAGGAGGGCAGGGAGGAAGAGGAGGAGGCGGAGCAGGAGGAAAAGGAGGAAGAGGAGGAAGAGGAGGAGGAGGAGGAGGAGGAGGAGGACGAAAATGACGGAAAGGACGACGAAAAAGAAGAGGAAACATAAACACAACATGATAAGACATGCAGCGAGTAGGACGACAAGGAACAAGAAGAGGAGGACGAGGAAAAAGAGGAGGGGGAGGAAAGGGAGGAGGAGGAGGAGAGGGGGGGGGACGCAAAGAGGTTGGAAGGAAGGCCTCCGCCAGTTAAAAAAGAAAATGGCGAGGGGCAGTACACATGCATTCTCATGCGAGGTCCCACCGTCGGAGTAATTCGCATGGAAGGTTTTTTGAATATCAGAATTGGGTTGTTGGTCCTTCGTTTGCAACAACAGCGGCCCCCGCCTGATCCTTCGTCGAAATTTATTCCCAAATCGCGCTCTCGCGTGGGACGTCTTCACAATTTAAAGAATCGCGCTCTCGCTTTGGAATTCTTTGCAACTTCATCAGACGCCGCGCTTTCGACACTCAAGAACCACGCTTTCGCTGTGGATTTCCGAACGACTTATTTGGGAATCGCGCCATCGCTCGAGACTTCCTCGCGATTCATGTCGGATGCACGCTTCAGCAACCCGTGTTCTCGATTTGGCCGCCTGGGCCCGCCTTCCCGGCCCGCCTGTCAGGGTACACCCGCCCGATGTGCCCGTCTGATTGTGCCACGTGCTTTCTGCACCTACCTCCTGCGATTCTCTCTCGTGCGCCATCCTCCTCCTACCCCTTGTCCCTTTCCTTTCGTCCGTCCTCTGTTCCCTTGCCGTAGGGGCTGCGCGAAATACACGTTGCAGGTAAGAAGGATCTATACTCCTAAAGGGGTACGATCGAAGACGAAAAGGGCGGGTACCGAAGGTTTGGGATGGATGTGTTGAATGACCCAATGTCGTATACGAGCGAACAATGCTGATTGTTGTTCCTGTTGTTGTTGTCGTTGTTGTTGCTGCTGTTGTTGTTATTGTTTCGGGCCGGACGAAAGTGGGGGATAGGGAAAGGGGGGTTTACGAAATCTGCTGCATGCAGTTGGTTTCGGCTTCACCGAGGGTGCCATTCCTCGATACATTGCCGCCTCCGGCGCCGGGAGGCGCCGGGAAAATCGGCTGCGTGAGCTGATTCTCACCCCCCCTTTGCTATCCCCCCCCTTCGCCTGACCCGATTGTTTTTTTTGTTTTTGCTGTTGTTGTTGTGGTTGTTGTCGTTGTTCTCGTTGATGATGATGTTGAATAAGCGTTGTTGATCCTCACCCTCTGATAACCCATTGCGTTTTCCAATTAACATGTTCGCCTCCTCATCTTTTGAAAAAATACAATAAAGTGAACTGAGGGGCCACCAAACTATAGTGCTGGGCCCCGAACTTCATGCGAACGGTTTCCGTTTGATATTTCCTCACAATTATTTCCAAATCGCGCTCTCGCGCGGGACGTCATCACAATTTATACAGGACTCGCGCTGTCGCGTGGGACGTCCTCAGCATTTATTCAAACGCCGCGCCCTCGACAATTAGGAATCACGCTCTCGGTGTGGATTTCTTAACGACGTACTTTGGAATCGCGCTATCGCTCGAGAATTCTTCGCGATTCGCGCAGGATGCACGCTGAGCAACCCGCCTGCTCGACCTGATCGCCTGGGCCCGCCTTCCCGACCCGCCCGTTAGGGTCTACCCGCCCGATTTGCCCGTCTGGTTCTGCCATGGGTTTTCTGCTCCCAGCCCCCCTCCTGCTAGTCTCTCTCGTGCTCCATCCTCCTCCCTCCCCCGTGTCCTTTCCTTCCACCCGTCCTCTCCTTCCTTGCCGTAGGGGCTGCGCGAAATACGTATTGCAGGTAAGAATGATCTATACACCCAACGGGGTACTATCGAACATAGAGCGTGTATCGAAGGTTTGGGATGTATGTGTTGAATGGCCCGCGAGCAGATACGAGCGAACAGTCTTACTATGATTGTTTTTCCTGTTGTGTGGTTATTGTTGTCGTTGTTGTTGTGGTTGTTGTTGTGGTTGAACTCGCGTTCTGAAGAGGAAGTATTGTTGATCCCCCTCCGGGGCACATAGTGTTTTTCAATTGAAGTGCCCTTTCTGGGGCTCTCACCCTGTTTTCTATCAGGGAAGGTCTTGGGTCAGAATTGTGTCTTTGGCTCCTGGTTTGCAAGAACGGCTCCCGTCTGATTTTTCTACACAATCTAATCCCAAATCGCACTCTCGCGCGAGACTTCCTTGCAAGGAATATGCAGAAATCGCGATCTCGCGTGAGACGTCGGTATTATTTTATTCAAGCGCCGCGCCCTCGGCACTCAGGAATCACCCTCTCGCGTTGGTCAGTTTCGCGATTTACTTGGGAATCGCGCTATCGCTCGAGGCTTCCTCGCGAGTCACGCAGGATGCACGCTTCAGCAACCCGCCTGCTCGACCTGGTCGCCTGGGCCCGTCTTCCCGGCCAGCCTGTTAGGGTCTACCCGCCCGATCTGCCCGTCTTTGGTTCTGCCACGTGTTTTGTGCTCCTAGCCCCCCGCTGCGCGAAATACACGTTGCAGGTAAGAATCATCTATCCCGAAGGGGGTTACGATCGAAGACGAAGATGGCGGGTATTGAGGGCTTGGGAATATACGTGTTGAATGGCACGTTAGCGGATACGAGCGGCCAGTCTTAACCCGATTGTTGTTGTTGTTGTGGCTTTGGTTGTGGTTGTGGTTGTGGTTGTGGTGGTGACTGTGGTGGTTGTTGTTGTGTTGTGGTTGCTGTTTTGGTTTGGTTTGTTTTGTCTTGTTTGATTGTTCCGCTGTTGTTAAATGTTTACGCGGTATCTTCGACATCGAGATCGTCATCGTCGTTGTCGTGCTCCTCGTCCTCGTCCTTCCCCCCCTGAGGTGCTGTCCCTCAAGGAGAGATGCTCGCGTCTCGAGGCCGAGTGTGATGCTCTGCGAGGTCAGGTGAAGGGGCTGCAGGACGCGCGCCGTTCATGTGAAGGGAGGGGAGGAGGAGAGAAGGGGAGGCGGAGGAGAGAAGGAGGAGGGGAGGGGAGGAGGAGGGGAGGGAGGGGAGGGGAGGAGGAGGAGGGGAGGGGAGGAGAGAAGGAGGAGGGGAGGGCGGGGAGGAGGAGAGAAGGAGGAGGGGAGGGGAATGATGGGAGGAGGAGATGGGGAGAGGGTCTGCAGATGAGGACCCTTCTTGGTCCACCCGACGACGCCCGGGGCCCGGGGGGCGGGACCTTCCCGCTGCCAGCGGGCCTCGAGTCGCCCGTCGGGGCCCTGCCAGCCCGCCGGGGCTCCTTCTTTCGCCGGTGCTTGGCACCCCGCCCCGGACGCCGGCGGCGCGACGCGGCACGAGACAGGGCGCGGCGCGCGGCACGGCCCGCGGCACGGCACGCGGCACGGTGGACCGGCGCCGCAAGCGGCCCGGCGCCGACGTGCGGGGGGTCGGCGGCGACGTGGGCGCAGTCGCGGCGCTCCTCGGGCGAGAAGGGGCGCTTCGCGGGCGCGGGCGGAGGCCCCTTGGCGACCCCCGCGCTCGGCCAAGTCCGGCGCGGCCACGCAGGGGCGTTCGAAGCGGATCGAATCCAGCCGTGTGCGACGAGAGCCCCTCAAGTCCTCCTGCCGATGAACGAAGACTCACGGTACGTAAGGACTCTCCTTGGCTCTCGCGCCCTTAGGCCCTTCGCCGACGCGCCACCTGCGGGCCAGACGGAACGGCGCTCCGGTTCGGGCGGGCGGAACCGCTGCAGCAGCTCGTCCCAACGATGAGGCTCATGTCTGCCCGACCTGGTGCCACCCAGTGGGTGAGGCATGGACCTATTCCTCGTGGCCCGCGGTCGTCCCCATACCCGAAAATGTCAGGCGCGCGCATGCCCCGAATGGGAACGCGCGGATTGGCTGTTTAGCGGGGGCCCGTGATTGATGGCAGCTCGACGACGCGGCGGCGATGGGCACATTTCCGCAGGCGCTGCCGCTGGGATCCGTGAGTTCAACGAGCCATCTGGTCGCCTGCGTTGCGCTCTTGGCCTGGGCCGAAGCATGTCCAAAGGCAGCAACTCCTCTCCTGCTGCCGTTCTAAAACAGCTCAGGCACGCCCCCGTGCGTTATTGCTTCGTCGGCCCATCTCCGCCTCAACGCGTAGGTTTCCCATGTTTCCGCCGTCGGGCATCCCAAGGGGAGGACTCCTCTCTCTAAGGCAGCCAGTTCTTGGGTGGCAAATCATGGGAGCCTTTTTTAGCACCCTGGCGAATCCCAGCTCCTGTTCAGTGCCGTTTAGTACTGTTTAGTGCGGTTTAGTGCGGCGCGTGTCTGCCTTCTCCCTCCCCCGCCCTTCATTCCCAGCTCTTCTTCCGCTTCCCCATGACGGCCCCTCGTCTTTCTTTTCCCTCTGGGCCCATGCTGCCTGCGCGCGATTTCTAGCGACGTTCCTTCCCGCGCGACAGGTCGCTGCGTTGGGGCAGGGAATCTGCGGCCCCAACTTGCCCCAATCTAATAACACTAAGACGAATAATAAGCATAGTAATAATGCGAAGAAGAAGAGTAACAACACTAACAACATGAATACTCACAATAATAATGCCGAAGGGTAGGCGTAATACTAAGACGACGACGAAGCTTGCACATGTTTATGAGAGTAATAATACGAAGAACACTACTGTTACGAATATACGAACAGGACGAGTAATAAGCATACGCGTGCGAATCATCATATTCCGAATATCAGTGATACTGACACTTCCAATGAAAGTACGAGTCATGCTACTAATAATGATAGCACTATTTGTATACACCATGTTATTACTAACACTAGCAATACTAGTGTTAACAATACTACTAATACAACGAGTTAGATTCGTAGTACGAGTAATATTATTAGCCATGGTAATGCTAATTGTCGTCGGCAATATTAACAAGGCATACTACTAGTAAAGAGAAATGGACGATCAGGAAGTCTACCATCAATAAGGGGAGACACAACACTAGCACAATACTAGTACTAAGAAGAAAACGAATAAGGATAAGTCTGAATAGTGATAATCATATTCATAACTATAAGAACAGTATTAACATACACGAACGTTAACTCATAGCACTTGCATCACTAGCAGGTTGGATGGTTGTGATCATGTCAATACTGTAGTTTTATATCATCGGCAGTAACAGACGTATCAGTACTAATAGGAATACACATTTTACTCAAGAGACGAATAATAACGATACGAATGCTCCCAAGAGGACTACGACAACTTATGCTAATACCAGCAGTTATAAGAGCACCCATGATAGTAGTACGACGAAAGTGAAGAGTAATAGCACGGTTCGTATCACATAAGAACACTGGTACGAACATTTAGACGAAGACGAATAAGCACAATAATAATGATACGATTGGTTGCAATAGTGGTAGTGATATCATCAATAACACAATCAAGAACAATGACAATGCGAATCACAAGAGCAGTACTAATCATGGTATTAACAACACGATGAATAACCAACATACTTGTAATCATAAACGTCATAATCTACTAATAATACGACCAAGCATCCTGTTACTCCTATTACTAGTACGACTACTAATAACAATCGTAAGCTTGATGTTCAAAGTACTAGTAATAAGATACCGAATGATAATACCAATGCTAATACTAATGAAAATAAGGCTAATGATAACAATGAAAAGGAGGAGAGGGAGGAGGAGGAGGGGGATGATGATGCTGATGATGATGAAGAAGAACACTAAGAATACGAATAACAATAATAATGATAATAATGTTAAAAACAGTAATACTAATAATAATAGGAAGAAAAGGAGGAGGAGGAGTTGGAGGGAGGGGAGGAGGGAGAGGAGAAGGAGCAGGAGGAGGCGGAGGAGGAGGAGGACGAGGAGGAGGAGGACGAGAGGAGGAGGAGGAGGAGGAGGAAGAGGAGGATGATGAGGAGGAGGACGAGGAGGACGAGGAGGACGAGGAGGAGGAAGAAGAAGAGGAACCTTTCTCCTCGCACTCCCCTCCCTCCGCCCGTGCGCCCCCTGCAGGAGGTAGGGCGGGCCTCCGAGCGAGCCTACCGCTCGCTGCAGGATGAGGTGCGCGCCCAGCTGGCCGGCCTCGCGGCTGGCGAGCCCAGCGGCGAGGGACCCGCCAGGGCCGCTCCCGCGAAGGCCTGACGCGCGCCCTCGCCGCCGCCGCGGTCGCTGCCGCCGTCGTCGCCGTCATCGTCGCCGCCAGTCAGACCCCACCCCGAGATCCTGGCGCTGCAGTTCTTTCACGCCGGGCGCCTTCGCCCGGTGGAGGGGCCCAGGCCCCTCACAGATCGATCTGGCTCCGAGAGTGCCGCGAGAAGGTCGGGTCTGGGACTCTGGTCGGGGTTTGCAAAGCTGGTGCATCTTCCCGTGACGCAGGCTGCCGCAGGGGACGCGACGCCGGCACCGCTGCGCGCCCCTCGTCGCCACGGCCGGGCTCACCTCGAAGCCCTGGCTCGAGCGCGCCCCGAGGGAGGGCGAGGGAGTGGCAGGCATCGGTGTCTTCTCGCCCCCCCTGGTTCCCGCCGGTCGCCGCGGCGACGTCGTCGCCTCCCGGGCTTCTCGCCGAGCCTCGCGCTCGGGCAGTCGAGCGCTCGAGCTCTCGGGGCAGGCTCGGGGCGGCCGCGCGGCCGATCTCGCGACGGCAACGCGGTGCCCAGCGGTGCGCGCTGGGTGTGCGCCGTGACCTCGGGCAGTGGCCAGCGGCATTCCTCCTGTTTTTTTTGTTGTTTTTTTGTTTTGTTGTTTTTGTTTTTGGTTTGTTGTTTTTGTTTCGTTTGTTTTTGGGCCTTTTTTTCCTTATCTCTCTCTCTTTCTCTGCTCCGTCCTCCCTCCCAGCTCTCTGCTCCTTGCTCTCTGTCTCTGCTCCTCCCTCCCTCCCTCGTTTCCCTGTGCTTGCTCCTGTCATCTTCCCCGCTCCCTCCTCCATGCTCTCTCCCTCCTGAGCGTCTTGTGCTTCCCGCCCTTAGGCGTACCGCTGGCTCTGCCAGGGAGGGCGCCCAAATACAATAATAACTTAAGGTCAAGGACATAAGTATTTCAATAGGTTTGCTCTGTTGATGAAACTTAAGCAGTTTTCGGTAAATCAACACGTTCAATCTTTCCAGTTGTGCCCACGGAGTGATTCAACACATTTAACGACTCTAGATTCATTGGTTTAGCTCTTTCATCTCCGGCTTGTAGATTGAGTGCGCAGTTGCAATAAAGCCAGCTGAAAGTTGAGGGTTTCAAGTGGCTTGCATTTACAGCACAGAAGTGAACTATGGCTAGGGGCGGAGTGCTTTCCAGGCTCACTGCCTGCATCGCTAGTATGCGGACTGAAGGGTCAGCTGGTGCGGAGGCTCTCTGCCTGCAGTGCGGGCGCGGAGGGGGGGGGCGAGAAGGAACATGTCCTCTCCTGGTCCTCCACTCACTGTCCTCCTCCTTCGCATGGTTACTGCCGATCTGCCAGTTTGCCATGACTTGTCCAGGCCGGCAAGAAGGGCGGCGTTCAGTTCCGCCAGCGGGACAGCGTGGTCGCCATCGAGTCGGTGCCCAACTGCTGCCTCTTCTGGCTCTTGATTCGTCCTCGTGCGGCAAAAGCGGTTCTCTGCTGAGCTTGCAACCTCCCGCACATCCTCGTCATGCGCAGTCCCTCGCCATCTTTCATCTTGTCATGGTGCCAGCATCGCAGAGCGGATCTCGTTGAAAACAATAGGATGGGCCCAGTGTGTCCTGGAGAATTTCGGGTCGGATTCCGAAGTGACATTCGCGTTTTTTTTTGTTTTTGTTTTTGTTTTTTGTTTTTTCCAGGCATGCAGATAAAACAAATCCACGTGAATTTCACTTCGTTTTTCGCTCGCCGTTTCGGGGTCTTACAGTGGCAGAAATCCACGCAAAAATCCGCTGGAGCACTTCTGGCAGGTCATCTTGTCTCACCCAGCCTCAAGACTGCCGACCACCAACGATATTCTCACACATATGCCTCGCACGAGCATTATCCAAGGTGCCTCTGCCGAGACAGCGTCACCCCCCAGCTTCTTGGCGAGGCCTACGTGGCCAAGCGTTCGGCGAGCATTTGGCCGATCTACTGGCTTGTGTGCTCCCCCAGCTGTTGCGGGAACAAAAAAAGGGTTGAACAACCGGGGCCAGTTTCTATGATTTTTCAGCTTCGCGTGCCCGACGGGGCTATCGTTGGGGCCCGTGCAGCTGTCGTGCGGAGTTGGGCCCATAGGGGGGCCACCTTGAGATCTCCCACTGGCAGCGTAGGGGCATGTGTCCGTGGTGCTCACGAGGGGTCGTGGTCCTCCGATCTCGAGTCCGGCATGTCTTGACGCGTCCTCGAGCACGCAGGGGCTGGGCCGAGAGCAGGTGGGCCCGGGATGGCCAAACACACACGCTCTGGGCCCACGGTGTCGCGCATGTGCACACAGACGCGTTCGTACGACGTACCCATCGGTCGTTGAAAGTAGTTTTTTTTGGATTCCCAGATTCCAATCTACTTCACATGCCTTCCTACTTCAATGATCGAGGGGCTTCACCTTTTCCGTCCTCTTCAGGGGGCGGGCGGACACCCAATCTACTTTCAACGCCTTCCTACTCAATGCTTCTGCCTACTTCTTCCGACCGATGGGTACTCATATTCCGCAGTGTTGAACAAGGCCAGCAGGTGCCCTAGGTAAATCGGTTGCCGATGCCACCTGCCAAATTGCCACGTCGAGGGCTACACAGCTAAGCCGCTTGAGGTTCGCCTTCGCGGCCTGGTGCCGCTTCGCAAAGGGAGGGGTTGGCACAGTATCGTATGTTTCGTTTGCCGAAGTACGTCGTCATCGCATGCTGTCTTGCTCGGGAGTTGAAGCGCAATCGGCAGGAATACTGGAAATGGGGCTGGGAATGGGGCGGAGGAGGAGGAGGAGGAGGAGGAGGAGGAGGAGGAGAACCAGGAGGAGGAGCAAGCAAGCAAGCAGCGCCTCAGGAGGGTGCTGACACAGTCCGAAGCCTCGGCCCACTTACAAAAGCGGTGAACCGTCTTTGACGTCGCCGACTTCCCTCCTGGCGTTCGCCGTGGTCGACACAGTTGTTGTTGTCCTCCCACGCGTGGTTGAGAAGCATGGGCTCCCACCCACCCCCCTACCTCGGCTGGTTTCCCACGCTTTAAAGGCAGGGATGGCCGTAGGGATGGGCTACAAGGGGGATGGGCACACAAAACTAAGTTAAATAACCACCTAGCGGGCAGAGGGAAAGAAAGAGGGAGGAGCCAGCCAAGCGGGCAAGCGCACGCACGGAGGGCAAGCGAGGAGACCAGCGAAGCAAGGGAGCAACTGGAGAGCACCGCACACGGCAAGCCGCAGCAGCAACCGCCAGGAGGTCCGCTCAAAGGTTGGACGGCATCTCCCTGAGGCCCTGAAACGCGCCAGGCCCACAGAACAGGAGACGAACGAAACCAATACAGCGGGACAACATCGCCCACGGAAGTTTCAAAGGCCCGAGACCAGGAGCCAGGAACAGTTTAGAGGTTCCGCGGTCTCAGCCCAAGACGATCCAATCTGCGACTAAGAGGGAGGGAGGGGAGTCTCAGACGAAGGAGTGGGAGACTGGTGGACGCTGGGGCTGGCGGTAGCACGAAGAGACGGAACGGTGCTGGCCTCCTCAAGTCCCCTGGACTCGCTGGATGTCGTTAGACTCTGGATGGGCAGAGTGGAATTTGGAGTTCTGCTGTCCTGTGCGCCCGATCGTCGAGGCGAAACTGACGACAAAGAAGATAGCCTCTGGACCGCCGATGGCTTCTGTGTTCCCGATGTGGATAGCCACTGGGTTCTGTGTTGGGGAATAGGTGTCGGCAGCGAAATCGGAGAAGAAGGGCCCACAGTCTGTAACAGTAGGGTTGTCTGCCGGGGATCCACGCTGCTAGCGAAACTGGGCCTCCCACTGGCTATCCAGTCTGAGGCATCGCAGCGTGGTCCCCGTGCTGCGCTGGCCCTCTTGTCCATTGTTAGTTCGTCATGTCGTCCAGATGAACCTGCAGGAGCCTCGGGGTGTGGGAACGAGGCGGGGTCCCGTACTTGTGAACTCCTCCCAACTGGACCAGCGCATCTACCACGGCCTGTTCGAGATCGGGTGGGTCTGCCGAAAGGTGCAGCTTGACCCTGTCGCCCTGATACGTTGACTAGATCCTGCAGTGGCGTATCTCGTGCGCCAGGTTCGCGTTCGTATGTTTCTCGTGGGTGACCTTCTCCTTGTATGCGCTGATCTTCTGCAAGTTGGCCTGTCCAATCCGTTCTCCCTGACCGATCAGTGCGCCTATCAGCGCCATCCACACATGTGGGTGTGGGATCCCGAGCTGTTCCAGCTCGGCCACTGGCTGCCCCGCCCGGATCTCGTCCTTGTGGTCCTTCCGAAGACGCGCTGCCTCCGCACCGTAAAACTTAGCCGTCACCTGCATGGCCATGATCACGTCGTGCTTGGCGGGCACCTGTACGTGGTGGTACGCGGCGGCCTCCAAGTGGTTGATTGCGTTCTCGTGTCGAAGCGCGACCCTCGCCAAGATGGGAACGAGCACCTGCATCCAGTCGATCGGCATCCTGTCGAGCTGGTCGACGTCTCTCTGCGCCAGGCCGTAGTGGTTGTCTGTGGTGTCCCAGTCTGTGCCCTGCGGGCTGTGCGGGTCCTGCGGGCTGCTGTCGGGGCTGCGCCGCTGCCTGCTGTCTGTGTCCTCGGCGCGGGCCGCCGCGTTCGTTGCTGCGGGTGCGATCTGCTCCTCTGGCGGCCCCTCCGCGCGGTTCCTGCTGCCGCTGCTCCGTCCCAGTGCTCAGGGCGCGTTCCGCGAGGTTCGACATCGCAGAGACGATCTGGTGGCGGTGGGGCGCGTGCGACTCCGATGTGTTCTTGCAATGCGCGAAGGGTCAGGAACTCTCCTTGAGCCTGCGTGGCTCCAGTTACGGAATAGTCGTTCTCTATATGTATTGGGCGGGCGCTGTCAGGATCAACGCAGACGGGGCGCAGGAGAGCCTCGCGGGGTTCTGCACGGCAGGAGAGAACGGGCTGTAGTCGGCAAGGCACCGCCTGAGCTTCAGCGACTCCTGCACGTGCCTCTTCGCAGGCACAACCGAGGAGAACGTGGAGGCATGATAGAAGCACTGGTTGGTAACGATCAGCTGACTCAGGGGCACTCGACAACGATGCTCAGGACGATGGCACTGATGGGCTCTTAGGGCACCTCTAGTG
>CAUYUJ010016925.1:95841-115841 GCA_963575745.1 Prorocentrum cordatum
TCCCTTCTCTCCTCCTCCTCCTCCTCCTCCTCCTCCTCCTCCTCCTCCTCTCCTCTCTCCTCCTCCTCCTCCTCCTCCCCTTTCTCCTCCTCCTCCTCCTCCTCCTCCCCTTTCTCCTCCTCCTCTTTCTCCTCCTCCTCCTCCTTTCTGCTCTCACCGCCCGGCAGGTCGAGGAGGAGGGCGATGCGGAAGCTGCCGCCCCGCTGCGGCCCACGCGCGGGCGCCAGTCCACCGCCTTCGCGCCCAAGCAGGCCCGCCCCCGGGCGGGGGAGGGGCAGGGGCGGGTCCTGACGGGCGTATGGCTCTGTGGTTGCCCTGGGGCAGACGAGGGGGAGGGGGCGGAGGCGGAGGCGGAGGCGGAGGAGGAGGAGCAGGAGGAGGGAAAGGAGGAGGGAAAGGAGGAGGACGAGGAGACGATACGAGACGGGCCCATGGAATCCACCACTGTCTGGAACCAACACCAGCTGTGCACGGGATTTCTGGGACTGGGGTAGCTTCGACCCTCACGAAGATTTTTAAAGTACGTCTTCAGGTCACCCTCCTCAAGGGAGGCACTGGCCTGTCGGCACCTCGAAGGCACGCAACCTCGGATGAGGGCCGACTTGGACGGCACGGGAGACAGCATAGCTCAGCTGCTCTGCTCTTTCTGCCGGTTCTCGCCAGTCGGTGCTGGTCCCCTCCCCCGCCCCCCATTCGCCGCCCTCTCCCTCCCTCGACCAGAGCCTCGGCGAGGCAGCACTACAGTTGGTGTGAATCTGAAAGCTCAGCGTGCGCTTGCAGTGCTTGTGCCAGCTAAGCTAGAACCCGACCGCCTTTCCATAACCATGTTGGTTCACGGAAGGGGGCCGGCTGGCCCCCTTCCAGGGGTGCAGCATGTTGTATTGAAAAGGTGTTTGTGATCTGTCTCTCTCTCTCTTCAGAGGCGTGCAGTCCCAGAGATCACAGAGTCTTCAGGGGTCCCAGCGGACACCCACATGTGGTAAGCGGAGCGACGGCGACGACTACGGTCTCGAGGTCGGTACGTGGGAAACTGTGGAGGATGACGACTGCCCAGAGCCATCGAGACCGACACCCGTGAGGCGGAGAGTGAAAATAAACGAGCAGCAGCACGGTTCGACAGCAGACTCCTGTGATTTTTGAGCACGGCGGAACCAGCGAGAGAACAATTACATCGTGGGACCGAACATGGAGCGGAAGGTACTCTAGTTTTGGAGCCTGGGATCGGCCAGGCGAGGAGTGCGAAGGCTCGGGCCTCTCTTTGGAGAGGCGCATGTTCGATAGATGGTCCGAGTTTGGATCAGATCCATCAGCACGGTTAGAGGGTCCGGTACGCATGGGCAGGCCAAGCTGAATGTTGACGAGGTGTTGGTGAGGCAGGCGGCGGGATACGACTACGACCTACACGACCATCGAAGCGGAGGAAGAACAAATCAATATCCCCCATGCCCTGCTTGGGACGGCAAGGACCTCAGCGAGTGGCCCGAGAAGCAATTAGCGATATATATATATATATATATATATATATAGATGTAGCAGGCTCACGGCAGTACCATCTGAGGAGCGGGGGGCGACGTTACAGCATTTAGCGAAGGAAGCAGCGACGGCGTCGAGGCACCGTTGCCCAGGATCTGTTCAGCACCCAAAAGGATTGCAGGCAGTTGTTCTAGTTTTGGACACCCTGGCGTTCCCAGAGGCCGATTCGGAGACATTCCAGCAGCTCGAGAAGACCCTCTTCTCCGCGCCTCGCGCCAGGGACGAATCATTGATGACGTTCCCCAGCAGGATGCGGCCATAACAGGAAGAACCCGAGAGGCTCCTGCCAAGTGCGTTGAGCGACACGGTCGTTGGTTTCTTGCTACTACGGGGGGCTGGACTAGCAGCGGTCGAGCGCAATCAGGTATTCATGCAGACGGGCTACGGCTACAATGTTAACGAGCTCGTCTCGATTCTCAGGGGAATGGCGGCGATGGCCGACCTGCTGGGTATTGATGACGACAGCGGGCACGACGGCCAGGGCCACGCGGATGACGCGAAGATCTTGACGGAGGCCAGCGCGTTGAGTTTTCTGGCGGCCATTATCCCGCCACCGTCGAAGCCGCGGGCGCGGGGCGAAACCAGGAAGATCGTGGCCGACAAGCGGGCCGAGCGAGGCTTTGCCACCACCACGGGTTGCTAGAAGGTCGAGGAGTCGATCGCGGCGATCAAGAAGCGGACCGCGTGTGGCATCTGCAAAGGGCTGGGACACTGGCATCGCGAGTGTCCTGTCATGTCAATCCGAAGAAGGCGGCCACGCCCGCGGGAGGTTTTGCGGCCATGGCGGTGCTCGAGGACGATGAGATATGCAGGTGCGTCGCGACGGATGCGAAGCTGGCATCCAGGTCGAACCTAGTCGAGCACATCACTATGACGATCGACATCGGGAAATTAGGTGGGCCTGAATGGGGGGCTGTGGACGCGGCCTGCAGCTTCTACATGCTGGGAATCGGCGCCTACACGAAGTGGGAGAAACAATGCGAGGAGCAGCGCGACGGCACGCTGCTTGCGATTCCCAATCCATAAGAAGTGCAGGTTCGGGAGCGACCGGGTGTGCGCGGCGACCGAGGGCGTCGTCGCCCCCGTGAGATTGGGGAACTACTTTGGCGTCGTCTTCGCGTGCCTAGTCAAGGGTGCAGCTCCGTTGCTCCTGTCCAAGACGTTCGTGGTGGAGTTGGAGGCTTCGCTGCGCGCCTTTCAGTCGGAGCTAGACTTGCCTGAGCAGGATATTCGGCTCCCTCTGGCACGCGCTGGCGGGGGGCGCTTTGTGCTGCAGCTGGGCAACCTCGCGATGCCGTGGATTGGGCTTGCCAGCTGGGCCCCGTGCGCGAAGGAGATCTCCATGGATTATGGAGTCAGGTCCGAGCGTGAGCATCCCTCGGCATCTATCAGCACAAACCAGTGCGTATGCGCTGAATGCAAGGACTGTGTGCTGATAGGCGTTCGAGACAGCTGGAGGTGCAGAACAGGGGCGACGAGGGGTCCACGAAGGGCAGAAGCGAGTTCATGACAATAAGCAGCACTAGTAGCAGGACTACTGCCAGGATCAGGAAGAGCTTCGTGGGGCAGAACGGGGCCGAGGATCGGGGAGATGAGGAGGCATGTCAGCAAGTTCTGCAAGCTAAGCGAAGGCAACAACGAGCCCGGCCACGTCAACACTCGCGGCGCGACCAACATATGCAGCATCATCGGCCAGGCGAAGCAGCTCAACGACTGGCAGCAGTGGCGAGCTCTGGATAAACAGCGTCGGTAGCAACCCGAACCATAAGTGTGGTCTGTCCGGTTCGAGCTCGACATCCAGACTCAGACGGTCGAAGTTATGTCCATATCTTCGTGTCGTGCGACGAGCTCCTGAGTCCCTCTACTCGGCTCTCGCGGCCTTCCTCGTTGCGCGGACCGACCCTATCGGCGGCGGGGGGCGCGGCGTGGACGACGGCTGGGGGCAGGGTGCCAACCTGGGCGAGAACGCAGGACATCGGAGAAGGGGCAGGGCGGCAGGTGCGCTTCCCAAGTGGCCCTGCCACGAGATCAGCGACGAAGCCCTGCCACCGACGGGGGTCATAGTGTCGGTACTTCGACGTGCCCAACCGAGGCCCCGAGATACCAGCGGTCGGGCTGCGGGCCAGGGGCCACGACCCTACGAAGGAGACGAGCTGCCTGCGTGAATTTTACAATCGCAGCGGGCATGCGAAGGCCTTCTACGCCCAGTGCAACGACCGTAAGCTACGGTCGGAGCGCCGCCCAAGGACGGCCCCAGGAATGCAAGAGGTGATTGCGACCCCCAACGCGTGCAGGGGCCCGGGGGCGAAGGTTAAGGGCTGGAAGGCAAGGGCCAAGACGGGCCTCGACAATGAGGCTACCAAGGAGACCGAGACGGCGACGAGAAGCAGCGGGGCGACGTCAGGGACCGAGACGATCCCGCGACAGGCATCACGGACGAGGCTTCCAGCGTCGGCAGAGGGTGCCTGTAAGCAGCGGGCGTGCGAGCTGGGAGAAGCTGGACGTCGAGGAGGAATCGCCGCGCAGCATGACCTTGACGGCCCTGGGGGAGCTCATGAAGGACGAGAACGCCATCGAGGCGACGGGCGCTCTCTCGGGTCGAGGACATGCGTCGCCACCTCGGGGGCGGACCTCGGCGACGACGGGGCGAGCTCAACGAGAAGGAGATGAGGATGATCGAACCCCCCTGAGGAAGGAGGTGGAGCAGGAGGCCCTTCTCGCGGCAGTTGGAGCAGCTATGCCAGAGAGATAAGCCTTTCTCATTGGGTTCGAAGAGACACTCGAGGACTCGCGGGCGCGATCGACCAGCAAAACGAGGACCGCGGGGCATCGAGGTTGGACGCGACCGCTCTGTGGCACGTGCCAGTGCTTACTGGACAACGCATGCTCTCCCATGGGGGGCCAGCGCGAGGCTTGGAGCGCCGTCGTGGACGCCGGGCCGCTGCTGGTCCTCATGGGCCGCCCAGGGGCGTCTATAACCGCGAGCTCACGGATAATGTCGGCAGGGGCTTGACCCTCGTGTCAGACGTGGTCATCGAGCAGGCGATCAACGGCAGGTACTTCTACTGCGAGCAGGGCGAGGACTCCCGCGACTGGGAGGGCATCGGCAGGCTGCCCGAGGTACGTTCTGAGAAGGCCAATGCGAGAGGGCACCGCTGTTTGCCCGACTTGCCTAGGACATCCGATGAGCTTAGGGAGCTGCTGAGTCAGGAGTGATTCAACGCTTTCGATAAAAAGGGGCTTGGAGACATGCCTGGGCCTGTGCATGAGCTTGCAGGGGCCTTGGTCCGCGCCGAGGTCAAGGAGAAGAAGGTCGTTGTCGACCAGGATATCCAAGAGATCGGACGGGTCAACATCGACCTGGTCCGCGCCCCGTGCCGCGCCGCCTCAGTGGCGAAGGGCGGGGGCGACTGGGGCTCCGACCTTCAAGTCGAGCAGCAGGTGCAGGACATTCGCGAGAGTATGGGCCACTGCAGCAACGGAGATCTCGTCATGTTTTGAAGTGTGGCAAGGCCTGCCAGGCCTTCATCGAGGCCGCCCAGCACCTGGTGTGTACGAGTTGCGAGAGCAACCGGCGTCCGAGGTTGGCAAAACCATCCAAGGCTCCAGCTACAGTTCAACGACGTCATCGGGATGGACATCCTCCTCGTGCTCGGCCCCGAGCACCGCCGAGGTACCCGTGCCCAATGTGCTCTGCTACGGGACGGGCCAGAATATCGTGGTGCCACTTCCGTGCAGAAATGGGCGCCGAATCTGACGTCAATATCGGGCTTTTTGGAAACGAGTGCATGGGGCGCCTTGGATCATCGTGGCTGACGGCGAGAAGGGTTTCTCAGTGGGCGAGCTTACTGACGCAGCCGAACGTGACGGCACCGAGGAAAAGGTGGCGAGTGCGACCTCTCCGTGGCTGGCGGGCAAGACCGAGCGAGCTGGAGGTGCCTGGGAGGAGATTTTCTACCGTGCCAGATAGAGTTCAACGTCGACCACTGGGGCGACTTCTTCGACCGCGTGGACTCGGTCAACGTCGCCTTGGCGAGAGTGCACAGAAGGGGAGGTTCGTTCCCTAGCGGCGGGTCTTCGGCAGACCCTTCGGGCTACTGGGGGAGATCTCAGAGGAGGGGCCGCCCAGCCTCGCGACGGTATCGGGGGCCATGGGCGGAGGCGCCGAGCTCGCCGTGAGCATTGACATGCGGAAAGCAGCTCTCGCGGCCTACATTGGGAGAGAAGTGGCGCAGTGCATTCAACGGGGGGACTCGACCACCTCGCGGGGCCGCTTTTCGACCGTGAGATCGGTGTTACTCTTGTTACTCTTGGAGGAGTGTAGTGCCCGCGAGCTACCTGCCAGCTCTTGGCGTGGCCCAGCTCGAGTTGTCCAGGCGGAGTTGCCGGGCGCGGTCTGGTTTCGCTCCCCTGAGCAACTTCGCCGTGCCGACGAGGATGGTAGCTCGATGCAGGCGGGCCTTCGCGCCGAGAACCGCGGCAGGCGCAAGTGCGAGGACCTCGCCCGCTAAGAGACACCTCCTGACTAAGCCGAAGAGGCCGTTCCCAGTGCAGCTCTTCCTGAACCTGCTGAGGAGGATTAACCATCATCCTCTTGGCAGCCGCCGACTATGGAGATCGAGCGTTCCACTGTCGTCGAGGCAGACCCAATGCCCGTGGACGTAGCATTGCGGCTGCCTCGATGACGAGCGCATCGCTATCGAGGAGAACGCGGGCAAGCCAGCGCCCGCGATGCCAGTGGCGCAGGGGGCCGCCAACGTCGAGCAGGAGTCCAGCAGGGCGCCGAAGGACCACCCGAGAAGAAGAGTCGCAAGGGCAAGGGCAAGGATGCAGCGCCAGTGGGCGCCTCCCCTGAGACCGCAGCCCAACGTGGGAGGGGGGGGAATCACCGAAAAGGCCTCTGCGAATAGCTACAAGTCCCCGATCTACATCTCGGCCAAGCGACGCGCGTGGGGCGACGTCTTGTGAGCCGACGCCGCGCGAGTCGTACTTCCCGGAGAAGCGGGTGCTGTTCGTTAAGGTCCCGTGCTCGCTTGTCGCGTCATGGCGTCCAGGCGGGCGGTGGCGGGCAAGGGCGGCGACCCCGAGGGCGCCGGCGCGAGCAAGAAGCTGCTCCTTTGTCAAGGACGGCGGTGCCTGGAGGATGGCCAGGGAAAGTTGGGCAGTTCCGGGCCGCTGCGACCCCGACTTGCTCGAGCTGGAGACCCGCGGCCCCGTGGTCGGCACGGGCTCGGTCATCCTCATTTTGCTGATTCTGTGCGCCAGCAAGTCGAGGCCCCAGCTGGCCGACATGGCTTCCGCTCTCGCGGTTGGCGACCCCCCCAGATGGCGCAGGGCGGCCTGTATGTGAGCCCCCCTCGGACTGGCATGCCCGAAATTAAGACGGGCTTGCTGGTCGAGCTGCTCGAGGCTGTCTACGGATTGGGAGATGCCCTAGTCCAGTGGCTGTCTTCGTTTACAAACTACGTCAAAGAGATTGGTTTCCAGTGTTCCATGTTCGATGGCCGTGTCCTCTACCTGATAGACTGGAAAGGCTTGCATGGGATCATGGGCCTCGCAGTGGATGACGTCGTGGGCGGAGGCGACGGGCAGTTCGAGGAGACTTGCCAGAAGCTGCGCAGGAGGTCCCCATTCGGGGCCGGGCGCCACAATAAGTGCAAGTACACTGGCAAAGAGTTGGTGCAGAACGAGGGTGGCGCGGAGCTCGCGGCATCCCTGAGTCGGGGCCCGCCGGCCATCCAGCTGACCAACATAGCGACGGAGCGACGTGGGGGCCCTCGAGCTCAAGTGGCGCTTTCTAATCTCCACTAGGCCAGGAGTTTGCGCGGGTCCATTTTCTTTCTGGTCCAAGAGAGTCGACCTGACCTGTCAGGCCCCGTATCCCTGCGTGGGCGACCTACTGGGGGCGAACGGGGTAGGACGTGCGACCAAGGAGTTCTGCGGTGTCGCGCTGCAAATGAAGCGCACCCCCCTCCGCGGGCTGGCCTCCTTTGCTCTCGACGATGCCGCCTGGGCCAGCGCCGGGGATGGAACCTCGCAGGCGGGCCGCGTGTTCGCTGCGAGCCAGAAGATCCCGAGGGGCGAGGCGGCCATCATCTCCATCCAGCTCTGGACGAGCCACAAGTTGAAGAAAAATGTGTTCACCAGTTTGGTGCGGAGGCGCCGGCAATTTCGATGGCGTGGCAATGGCAGTGTTTTTCAGCGCCATGTTGCTCGAGATCGTGGAACCTGAGTTTGGCCCCCTGAGGCCCTATCTGCTAGCGGGCCGTTTTCCAGTCATGCGTGTCACCGGCTCTAGAGGCGGCCGCGACAATTTCACCGACCCCGAGGCAGGCTTGGCGGGCGACGAGTGCGGCCATCGACGTGGCCATCGTGCGCTCGGCCTTGCATCGCTCGCAGTTCTATCTTCGATGGATGGAGGGCGCGAGTCAACCCGCCGACCCCCTGGCAAATCGCAGCGGGGGGGGCGCGCTACTTCGACGCGCGTTGGACCTCGGCGAGTACGGCATCACCTCCGACTGTGCGGTGCTACATCCACGAGCGGGGCCGCAAACGGAGAAGGGGGCCACCTCCTTTGCCTGTGCCGCGGAGTGTTGTTTCACGGGGCTGGGCCCCGACGAGATGGACTGTGCAGGCGGAGGCGAACAAGTTTTCGAGGACGATGACCAGAACGGCGAGCTTGAGGCGAACCGTCGATTTACGCGAGGCTCAGGTGGCTTATGCCAACATGACGATAGGACACCGGATGCAGGAATCAATGGGTTCGAGGAACTCATCGGGTTCTGAGCAGTGGACTCCGACCAGTGTGAATCTGAAAGGTCAGCGTGCGTTCGCAGTGCTAGTGCCAGCTCAGCTACCATCGGACCCCTTTCCATAACCATGCTGGTTCGGGGAAGGGTGCTGGTTGGCCTGCTTTCAGGAGTGGAGGGGTTTGATCTTTCTCTCGTCAGAGTCGTGCAGTCTCAAATGTCACGGAGTCTTCGGGGGTTTCAGCGGACACCCGCAGTTGGGATATTTGGGAGCTATGTCTGTGCATGCAATGATGGCATGCTGCGCCCCCTGCTAACACTCGTGCTGCTACATCTGATGAAAGAACACCACGCCCTACTAGAGCTGCAAATCCCCCACTACTCTGCCATGCCATCTGCTGTTCGCTGCCGAAGACATCTCGCGCTCCAATGGGCCCGGTGGGACGTCGCCGCGAAGCCTCTCTGCCCCCTCGGTCTCCAGGATCCGCGCGAAGAGGTCCTGGCCCCGCTGGCCGATCAAGTTGTTCACATCGAAGAGCATGGTGACCAAGCAGCAGCGCTGGTCTGACTCGATCTTTCCCGGTATCTTGAGGCGGACGTACTTCATTGCGACCCCCAGCTTCCGGATGTTGCTTGTGGCCACCGTGTCGATGCAGAACTCCTCATCGTCCGTTCTCGGCTGCTTCCCCTTCTCTGCTGTGCCCCCTTTCGGCGTGCTGACTCGTCGCGATGTAGTGCGCCCCTGCTACGCAGACGTGGAGGTGGGGCGGCCCTCGCCCGCGATGTGAACCCTGACCGATCTGCTCGCCTGCTTTCGCGCGGTCTGCCAACTCCCTGCTCTTGCCGTCGTGCGCTTTGCCTGCTGCTGCGAGCGCTTTGAAGCCCCGCGCCGCGCTCATCTCGAACGTGATGCGCACCGCCGCTGCGAGGTCGGCCATGCCGCGTGTCGTAGCCAAGAGAAGACGGGCTGCGAACATCAGGGGCTTGCCGTGCTAGCCCGCGTCCATCTTGCCGTCCCCGCCCTTCAGCGCCTTTTGCTTGCGGCCGTCCTCGTCGTCGCCCTCGGATCTGCGCGCCTGCGCGGGGTTGAACCACGACGGCGTCGCGCGTTGTGGCGTGGCCTCCCAAATTGGCTTGGGAAGTTCCCTCTCGTGGGGGGGCCGTTGGCGATGAGGCTGCAGCTTCAATGTGGTGTGAGCATGCATGGCCGCAGCGAACATCCCAATCCTCACCCTCTAGTCGTGCACTGAGCAATCATACGTATTTGGGGGGATCAAAGCTGTCAATGAAGTTGGCCCCCTCGTCGAGCAGTTTCCTAGAAGAGTCGACCCAAATACATGTCGTGCAGCGGTTGCCTAAAGTGTATACACGACTTGCATGGCGGAAGGACGACAGGAAGGTTTTGTACATAATGGTGTGCACACATATGGTTAACTTTTCTTTGCGGTCGTTGCAGACGGCACTGTATCCTTTACCGTCTACAGTCTTGCATTTGTACTTGCCCTCCCCCTCCATCCCCATGGTCTCCACCTCGCCTTTCACCTGTGTGTCAGTAGCTGCTGTACACATACGTACACCTGAAGGAGGAATGTGCGCCCCGAGCTCCCTGTCCCTGAGCTCCGTGAGCTCGACTTTTCCAACGTCCTGAACCGCCTCAATGTCTGCTAGAATGCGTAAGTCCGAAAATAGCTTATCCATGGCATAGTATTCCAGACGTTCCGAGGCAAACTCCAGATTCCAGACCACCTGTACCACCCAGGGAGAAGCTAATGCCGTCGGGACTTTATCCGTGAACTGAGGCTCGCACTCGAGTCCTTCCTCTATTACGGAGGAGGAGGAGGAAGAGGAGGAGGCGGATGAGGGAGGAAGAGGAGGAGGAGGAAGACGAGGAGGAGGAGGAGGAGGAGGAGGAGGAGGATGAGCGAGCGAGCGAGCGAGCGAGCGTGCGTGCGTGCGTGCGAGCGAGCGAGCAACCACCACATTGCACATTAATGCGGCATCTCAGGAAACGTGCTTCACATTTTACGCTTGCGCACCCTATGGCTGCTGAGGTGGGCGGCGCTTCAACCTGTATTTCGTGGTCCCGTAGGGAGGCCCACCGAAGGCCCCAGTCGCAGGGTCCGCATGGATACTTGCCCCATTTCGGCGCACGCCTCGCGCGTTTCGTTGCCCCATCGGGAACTCCGCAGCAGGCCCCAGTGGCAGGGTCCGCACGATGACCCGCCCCAGTCTGGCGCACCACTCACCTGTCGGGGCCCCATCGGGAGCTCCACCGAAGCCCCCAGTGGTAGGGTCCGCATGCTTACCTCCCCGTTTCGTGCCTCACACGTTTCGTGGCCCCATGAGCTCCGCCAAAGGCTCCAGTGGCAGGGTCCGCATGGTTGCCCGCCTCATTTCGGTGCACCCCTAATACGTTGACGCTTGTGGCGAAACGTTCAGAGGTACCATAGGCCCCTCGCAGTATTCTCCTGCGCTAAGCGGTCCTGCTCATAGTCGCCTCGTTTTGAGAGAGGGTCGGGCTCTTGGCCGTGTTATGTTTTTAGAGGTTTCCCCGGAAGGGCGTGGGACCAGGGTTCTTTTTTAGGTGTTTTCCATTGTTCCGGGTGCCCCTGCTGAAGGATGTTAGCGGATTCTTTCATTGACCAATAACGAAGTCGAAGGAGGCCGGCTGATTATTTTGAGGGACACCTCAGGTGAAACGTTGGTTTTTGAAATTCCGTCCACGCATCACAGGGTGCGGGACATTGTTTGGTCGAAGAAGTGCATCCCGTGCGTGTCAGCTCTAGGAACGTGCGCCCGGGGGATATCTAACATGAGGCCGTCGGCGTCTTCACACGTAATATTATGTGCGCGGAGGGGCTATCACACATGCGTCTGGCGCCCGTGTACTTGACACGTGTTTTTGCGTGTCCAGGCCGCCCAGAGGGCTAAGGAACATGTTTGCCCCGAGCTGGAACCACGTGTTTTCTCGTGTCCATGCCACCCAGAAGGGGTATCTCGCACCGTTGTCCCGAGCGGGGGCCACGTGTTGTCACAGTGGGGCTCCTAGCAGGGCTGCCCCGAGCTGGAACCTTGTCCTTACGTGTCCAGGCCGCCCAGGCGGGGGTCTGACCGTGCTGCCCCGAGCTGGGACCGCGTGTGTTCCTGCATGTCCAGGCCGCCCAGCGGGGGGCATCCCAAGCAGGGCCTCGGGCCCAGCGGGGCCCAGGAAGCCCCGGAGGAGGCCTCGCGAGGCTTCCAGGGAGGCTTCCGGGAAGCTTCGGGAGGGCCAGGAGGCACGAGGAGGTCCCGGATGGCCCCAGGAGGCCCCAGGAGGTTTCAGGAGAGCCGAGGAGGCCCCAGAGCCCTAGGACTAGGTCGGGCCTGTCCCCATACAGGGGGGTTTTGGACGAAAAATAAAGCAGATCCAATCAGCCTGACGAAGGACCCAACCATGTGCAGGTGTGAATACCGCAGTTGACACTACCAATTTCGGTGGGGCTCCCTATAGGGCCAAGAAACGTGTGAAGGGGATGGGTGTGCGGGACGCATGCGGGCGGCAGCACTGGGGCCTTCGGTGGAGCTCCCTATGGGACCACGAAACGTGTGAGGGGTGTGCCGACATGGGTGTGGCTGACGCATGCGGGCGCGGGCACTGGGGCCTTCGGTGGAGCTCCCTATGGGGCCACGAAACGTGTGAGGGGTGTGCCGACATGGGTGTGGCTGACGCATGCGGGCGCGGGCACTGGGGCCTTCGGTGGAGCTCCCTATGGAGCCACGAAACGTGTGAGGGGTGTGCCGAAATGGGTGTGGCTGACGCATGCGGGCGCGGGCACTGGGGCCTTCGGTGGAGCTCCCTATGGAGCCACGAAACGTGTGAGGGGTGTGCCGAAATGGGTGTGGCTGACGCATGCGGGCGCGGGCACTGGGGCCTTCGGTGGAGCTCCCTATGGAGCCACGAAACGTGTGAGGGGTGTGCCGAAATGGGTGTGGGTGACGCATGCGGGCGCGGGCACTGGGGCCTTCGGTGGAGCTCCCTATGGAGCCACGCTGCCGAAATGGAACGCGTGTGAATGCCGAAATGGGTGTGGGTGACGCGCGGCCGCGGGCACTGGGGCCTTCGGTGGAGCTCCCTATGGAGCCACGAAACGTGTGAGGGGTGTGCCGAAACGCATGCGGGCGCGGGCACTGGGGCCTTCGGTGGAGCTCCCTATGGAGCCACGAAAAGGGGTGTGCCGGTGTGGCTGACGCATGCGGGCGCGGGCACTGGGGCCTTCGGTGGAGCTCCCTATGGAGCCACGAAACGTGTGAGGGGTGTGCCGAAATGGGTGTGGCTGACGCATGCGGGCGCGGGCACTGGGGCCTTCGGTGGAGCTCCCTATGGAGCCACGAAACGTGTGAGGGGTGTGCCGAAATGGGTGTGGGTGACGCATGCGGGCGCGGGCACTGGGGCCTTCGGTGGAGCTCCCTATGGAGCCACGAAACGTGTGAGGGGTGTGCCGAAATGGGTGTGGGTGACGCATGCGGCGCGGGCACTGGGGCCTTCGGTGGAGCTCCCTATGGAGCCACGAAACGTGTGAGGGGTGTGCCGAAATGGGTGTGGGTGACGCATGCGGGCGCGGGCACTGGGGCCTTCGGTGGAGCTCCCTATGGAGCCACGAAACGTGTGAGGGGTGTGCCGAAATGGGTGTGGCTGACGCATGCGGGCGCGGGCACTGGGGCCTTCGGTGGAGCTCCCTATGGAGCCACGAAACGTGTGAGGGGTGTGCCGAAATGGGTGTGGGTGACGCATGCGGGCGCGGGCACTGGGGCCTTCGGTGGAGCTCCCTATGGAGCCACGAAACGTGTGAGGGGTGTGCCGAAATGGGTGTGGGTGACGCATGCGGGCGCGGGCACTGGGGCCTTCGGTGGAGCTCCCTATGGAGCCACGAAACGTGTGAGGGGTGTGCCGAAATGGGTGTGGGTGACGCATGCGGGCGCGGGCACTGGGGCCTTCGGTGGAGCTCCCTATGGAGCCACGAAACGTGTGAGGGGTGTGCCGAAATGGGTGTGGGTGACGCATGCGGGCGCGGGCACTGGGGCCTTCGGTGGAGCTCCCTATGGAGTCACGAAGCGTGTGAGGGGTGTGCCGAATGGGTGTGGCTGACGCATGCGGGCGCGGGCACTGGGGCCTTCGGTGGAGCTCCCTATGGGCCACGAAACGTGTGAGGGGTGTGCCGAATGGGTGTGGGTGACGCATGCGGGCGCGGGCACTGGGGCCTTCGGTGGAGCTCCCTATGGAGCCACGAAACGTGTGAGGGGTGTGCCGAAATGGGTGTGGGTGACGCATGCGGGCGCGGGCACTGGGGCCTTCGGTGGAGCTCCCTATGGGGCCACGAAACGGTGTACTGGGTGGGTGAAGAGGAGAGGAGGAGAGGAGGAGAGGAGAGGAGGAGAGGAGAGGAGAGGAGAGGAGAGGAACGCGGGGCACCGTCTCTTCAAAACGAGGACCCAACACCACAGGATGGTTGGGAACACATTTTCAAAAATGCCCCAAACATATTCAAAAGCTAGTCCCCATATTATTTTTTTAAAACTATTTTCGAATATTCCCGCTGTAGAGGGACAGGCCCGACTTAACCCTAGGAGGACCCAGGATGCGCCATGAGGCCCAAGGCGGCCCCAGTGGACCACAGGAGGCCGCAGGAGGCACCAGGAGGGTACAGGAGGCATATTCCTGGTTGAAGAAATTCATGCCGTGCGTGCCCGCTCAAGGAAAGTGCGCCCAAGGGAATATCCAACAGGATGTCGTCGGCTTCTTCGCATGTGAAAATGCGCGCGCGGAGGGGATATCAACCTGCGTCTGGCGTCCGACGCTGCCCTGCGGGCGCGGACACAGAGTAATTTACGAAGGATCTTGGTCCTGGGAGTGCGAACGCCGTGAAATTTACGAAGGATCGTGCCCCTCGGGCACGTTCCCTGGCACGTTCTGTGGCGCGTCCGTGGGCACGTCGCGCGGCGCGTCCCCTGGCACGTCCTCTGACACGTCCGCTGGCACGTTCTGTGGCGCGTCCGCCTGGTGCGTTCCGTGGCGCGTCTCGTGGCGCGTCCCCCTGGCACATCGCGCGTCGCGTTCCCTGTCACGACCCTTGGCACGTCTATTGGCACGTTCCGTGGCGCGTCCCCTGGCTCGTCATTGTGCGGCGCGGCACAGCGCAGAACAGCACAACACAGCCCCTGGTACAGTAGCATCACAATTTATATCTTCAGCATTGCTGCTGCCCATCGCCAAATTGGGATGCTTGGAACCGTGTTCATGCCTCGCAGTTCCAACTCCCTTTCCAGGTTCGGGGGTCGATCAGTTTTAGAGTCGGTCTGATGGCCAGCGTGTTGGACAGTCGATGTGAAGTGCCAGCATTTTCTAAGTGGCGAATCAGACTTCATAGCCTGCAATGAGAACGTGGAACATCAATTTTTTCCGGACCCTTCCGCGAGTCGGGTCTTCGGCTCGAATCCGCAGCGCCTCGCGTCTCCTTCCTTCCTTCCTTCCTCCTCCTCCTGCTCTTCCTCTCCTCCTGCTCGATCCCTTCTCCTTGGTAAATGGTTCCTCCCTGTCTCGCCCCGAGGTGTTTCGGCAGGGCGGGCCGGGCGTTTCGCCCGAGCCTTCCGCGCCACTTCCGATCCCTGAGCGGAACACTGGCAAGAGCTGCACGGGTGGAGGGCGGGCCGCGCGGAGGTGTCAGGCGAGACAGGGAGTACACCTTAGGCGATGCTTAAGAAAACTTAAGTTTTCGGCCAGAGTCTCGATTATTCTTAATGTTTCAATGTAAATCCTAAGATTTGAATAGACATGGTGGGTTTTTATTCAAGTTCCGGGAGTATGAATTTCTTAACCCATGATTTCTAAAGCATTTCGCAGGGTGTACTCCGTAAGATTGTGATCTCGGATGAGGAGGAGGGTGAGGGGGAGGAGGAGGGGGAACCTTTGAGCGCGGGTGACATCGACATGGAGCCACTGCCAGTGGCAGACAAGAGTCTGCAAACTACGATTTTCGCCGTAGCGCCGCGCGCGTGTGTCTAGTTATCCCAGCCAAGGGCCCAGCCATCTGCTGTCGTGAGTGCCGCAGTGGTGCGTGTCCTCTTCGGTGGAGCTCCCCGCAGGCCCACGACACGTGCGAGGGGCGCGCCGCAAGGGGTGGCGGGGGCGCTTGTGGCCACGAAGCGTGTGAAGGGTGTGCGGCGAAAACGCACGTGGCCATAACCACGGAGGCCTTCGGTGGGGCCCCTTATGGGGCCAGGAAGCGTGTGAGCGGTGTTCCGAAGGGGGTGGCAGGGACGCATGTGGTCACAGCCATTGGGGCCTGCGGTGGAGCTCCTGTGGGGCCACGAAGCGTGTGAGGAGTGTGCCGAAATGGTGCACATGCGGAGAGACAGGCACGATGCTGACGATGGCGATGGGGATGATGTGGATGATGGCGGTGGTGATGGTGATAACGATGACGATGATGATGATGATGATGATGCTGCTGATGATGATGATGATGATGATGACGATGACGATGACGATGATGATGATGACGATGATGATGATGATGATGATGATGATGATGATGATGATGATGATGACAATGATGATGCTGATGATGATGATGATGATGCTGATGATGCTGATGATGATAATACTGATAATAACAATGGTGACAATGCTGATGATGATGCTGATGATGATGATGCTGATGATGATGATGATGATGATGATGAGGCAGGTGATGATGATTATGATGATGCTGATGACGATGCTGATGATATTTATGGTGTTGATGATGAATATGATGATGCTGATGATGATGCTGATGCGGATTATGATGATATTGTTGGTGTTGTTGTTGTTGTTGGTGTTGGTGGTGTTGTTATTGATGTTGACGATGATGATGACGAGGAGGAGGAGGATCGAGAGGAGGATGATGCTGATGCTGCTGATGACGATGATGATGACGATGATGATGATGCTGCTGATGATGGGGATGATGATGAGGACTTGCGGAGGGCAGGCGCAGAGGCGTGAGGAAGAGGAGGGCAGCGGGATGATGGGAGGAGGAGGAGGGGTGGGGAGGCATTCCCCTGCGTTCAACGCGGGGCAGTGCCTCGTCAAAACGAAGACCCAGCACCACAGGATGGATGGGAAAAGTGCAACAACTTCACGGATGGAGGGTGGTTCCTTTTCAAAGCGTGGTTTTTGCTTTGGCGCCGCGTGCATTCGTTTCAATAAATGCATGGGCTTCACGGAGGGAGGGCAGGTCGTTTTCAACATGTAGTTCTTTGTTTAGTGCCGCGCGTATTCGTGTTTTTCTTTTATTGGTGTTATTTCCAATACTAGGGTTTCACTGGCGGAGCGTGCTTTCTTTCAAAATATTATTATTATTATTTAAACAAATAAAAAACATATATATATATATAGGTTGTGGTTGTTATTATTATTGCTTTTTTGTTTACATATTTTATGAAAGTTATATGTATATGTACACAATTATTGATATACATATAATACCACTTTTGGTTGGTCTGGAAACTCTATATACATGTATATATACATATATACACATATATATATATATGTATATGAGTAGTTCTCGCTTCAGCGCCGCGCACATTCTTCTTGAGAGTTCACAGCAAGTTCAAGGTTTTTCAGGGTTAACTTCCCAGTAATGGTGTTTTGACGCGATGTAGGGTTGTCAGGGCACAAGAGCTACGTTGGTTCGCGGTGTTGAAGTCCCAGGATGTGTTTTGGCACGGTTCGGGATTGTCAACACGCAGCATTAGCGAGGATTATCTTCCAACGGGTCACTCCCTTCAGTGAGACTGAACCCTTACAGGGGCCTATGAGGAGGGAATTGGGAGAGATGGTTTATTGCAATACCATTGATGGGTCTTGAGGTTTTTAGCTGGTTTCCTACCTCCTCCTCCTCCTCCTTCTCCTTCTTCTCCTCCTCCTCCTCCTCCTCCTCCTCCTCCTCCTCCCCTTGTTCTGTGTTCCGCATGTCCGTTTCGGCGTGCCCATCACAGGCTTCGTGGCCCCATACGGGAGCTCCACCGAAGGCCCCAGAAGCAGGGTCCGTATGGTTACCCGTCCAATTTCGGGGCACCCCTCACACGTTTCGGGGCCTCATAGGGGGCTCCACCGAAGGCCCCAGTGTCAGGGTCCGCATGGTTGCCCGCCCCATTTCGGCGCACCCCTCACACGTTTCGTGGCCACATCGGGAGCTCCGCCACAGGCTCCAGTGGCAGTGTCTGCATGGTTACCCGCCCCCTTTCGGCGCACCCCTTTCATTTTTTGTGGCTCCTTGGGAAGCTCCGCCGAAGGCCCTAGTGGCAGGGTCCGCATGGTTACCCGCCCCATTTCGGCTACCGAAGGCCCCAGTGGCAGGGTCTACATTCCAGCGCACCCCTCACACGTTTCGTGGCCCCACAGAGAGCTCCACCGAAGGACCCGGTGGCAGTGTCCACATGGCTCCCCGCCCCAATTCGGCGCACACCCCACACGTCGTGTAGCTCCTTAGGAAGCTCCACCGAAGGCCAGTGGCAGTGTCCGAGTGGTTACCCGCCTCATTTCGATGTACCCCTACTACGCTCAGTGTGGTTTGACGCTTTTGGCGAAGCGTCCAGAGGTACCACAGGCCCCTCAGAGTATTCTCGTGCATCGCGCGGTCCTGCTCATAGTCGCCTCGTTTTGAGAAAGGGTTGGGATCTTCGCCAGGCTGATTCTCTGCAGGTCGGCGCAAGCATGCATGCATTTGGAGGCACGATGGATTGCGAAGGCCTTGTGGCCGGTGCCGCCGACCCTGAAAGGGGGACGACGACAACGACGACATGCGGAGGTACGATGGATTTTCAACAGCAGCGGACCTGCCAGGCCAGCCCCGACTCTGACTCGGGCGAGGACGAGGACGCGAGGCGCCACCGGACCTGCTCCAGACTTGCTTCTGCGCATTTGCGGTTTGTGGGAGCAGAATGCGCAACGGCAGCGGCGTAATCGACTAGTTGGGAGCAGGTGGCACATGCTCTGTATCACGAGCCCGCCCGCACGGAAGCGTATGTTAATATTTTTGTGATCAGACACTTGCTTCTGGCCAGCGGGGCCGTCAACGTGCGAGGCCGAGGCCGATGCATGTCTGTCTGCGGTCGACCTCGCTGTGCGGCGGGGCAGCATCTTCCGTGCAAGGGCGTGTGAAGCATGGATGGCTTCATTCGCAAGCGTGCCCCTGGAGAGTGCGCCGAGCAATGCTGGACCCAGGCGAGTATCTTTCATTTGTATCGGTGCCAGGGTACTCCGATGGCTCACTTCTCTGTGCGAGCGGCGCAACGCAGCCGTGTTACCTGTCGTGTCGGCTCTTGCTGTTGCGCTCGTCCTGTTAGCTTGCCGGCCTCTTGTGAGCCTGCCGTTCTGAGGCCTGCGGGTGGAAAGGCGACTGGCAGAAGACGAGTGCCGACAGCATTCCCGACAAAGGTTGAGGACGCACCATCTTCGCAGGGCAGAAGGCAAGGCACAGTGGCTCATGATGTGCGTGTCTTTCTGCTGCATGTGTGTGTGTATGTGCAGACAATGAGCTGGCCCGGCTTCTCCCCCTCCTCCCCGCCGTCGCCGGGCGCCTCCTCCCCTTCCCCTTGCATGGTGGCCCAATTCGCGTACCGTTTGCCACGCTATGCCTTTCCGCCAGCGCAGTCACTCTGCCCAGCCGCCGACGCAAAAAAGTATGTGCAGACAAGTGGCCGCAGGCGCGTCAGCACTGTTGGTCGACTTGGAATTTCAGAGCTTGCCGAACGCGTTGGGGCGATCATTCACTGATAATAGCAGCATCGAGTTTTTCGTGTCGGCAGCTCGTCCGCGCTTCATATTGTTTTTTTTCGCTGGCGGTCAAGGCAGGGCATTTTCTCTCTCACACACCCGTGCTTGGTATATTTTGCATGGGCCACTCTTATGCCGATTGTGTTGGAATCACCAGAGCCCCTTTTCAGACACGGGTTGGCCACGCCACGTTTCGGTTAGCCTGGCCTTCGGAGTATAACACCGCGCAGCACAGCAAAATAGCATAGATTGGGCCTTCGCGGTCGAAGACCGCCCCGCTCTGTCAGGTTTACGCGCTGCCGTACGGCTTCCCGCTGGCGGTCGTCTTGTCTTGTATCAGCAGCTTCGTTCAAGTTGTGCGGCTCTTGGCGCTTATCGCATTCGGTGCTCCTTTTCGGCGAAGGTTTTATCACACGCTTTCTGCACAGCTTTTGTCGGGTTCGTCTGCGTCTGGTTTGCGCGCGTTTGTGGGATATCGCAGTGCATAGTGGCAGGTGCGTTTGGTATGCGCACCCTTTTTGTGGTTCTTTGTTTTGTTTGTGGTTTTGTTGTGTTGCTTCGTTTGTTTTTTGTTCTATTGTTTGTTTGTTTTGCTCGCGTGCTTGTTAGTTAGTTATTTCGTTTGTTTGGTTGTTTGTTTGTTTTGTGCGTATGGTTTGTCAATAGTTGTCGTTTCTGTTGTCCTTCATAATTTTAGGTTGCTTGTTTTGTTTTTGTTTTTTATCCCCACATGTTTCGTGGGGTTCTGGTTTTCTTCCCACTCGCGTCGCACCCGCGTCTCACTCACCGACCCGCCTTCCCTTTCCCCACCTCCTCTCACATCCTCGCCTCATTCACACGCAACACGTACGCGGCACCTACATGAGACACGCGTCTACGTACTACCGCACACATGCACACACCAGACAACGATAGTG
>CAUYUJ010016925.1:120841-123341 GCA_963575745.1 Prorocentrum cordatum
AAGAGGGGTTTGGAAGAGGACAAAGACGTTCGCCCGGAGGGCTGGTGGGATGCCCCTTCGTCTCGTCGCTGTCGGCTGTTCTGTCGCTGGACTGCCAGTCGCCGACTCTTTTTGGGCGTTGCCTCAATTTCCAACCCGCCACCCACACCCCCACACCCGGGTGGCCTATGGGCTGCTGCTGCTGCTGCTGCTGCTGCTGCTGCTGCTGGTGCTGCTGCTGCTCCTTGCAACTTCCTGGTCACGGCCCAGCTGCCTTGGGAGTTGGCGTCCCGGGCGGTCCGCCGCCTCGCGGTGGACGCGGTTGCGTGGTCCCGCGACGCCATTTACGTTCTCGCTGGCCACGCTGGGGGGGGCAGCCCGCGCTGCCGCCGTGCTGCAGGGCGCCCCTGCCCAGGCAGAGCGATGGGCGCCAGCAGGCTTCCAGGTGCCCAGGCAGGGCTTGCGTTGCTGCCAGGTGTGCGCCCCTCCGGCGTCCCCCATGATCTCCGCCAGCTCCCCGAGCGAAGCGGGCCAGCAGCGGCGTGGCCTGAGTGCCCTCCGGTCGTGCGGGGATGCACTGCGGGGCGGCCTGCCGCCGACGCACTTGCCGCGCACGCCTCGGGGCGGGGGGTCGACGCGACCATACGGTCGCTGCGCTCGGGCAGCGCCAGCGTCCACGGCTGCTTGGCGGCGGTCAGGGCGGAGGTTCTGCAAGGCCGGCGGCTGACCCGTGTGCTGATGACCTTGGGGCGTCATCGGGCTGACTGTCACGTCGTCGCTTTGGTCGCTTCGCCAGCTCGCCCCCCCTTCGCAAGGTGGGACCGTGGGTTGTACCATCGGTGGGCCCCCTCCGCCAAAATTCAGTCGCGACGGGGATGGTGGTGGTGCAGGACGCCCTGCTGGCAAGAAGCGCCACCTGCCCGCCTCGTGAGGAGGTCGCCCATCAAGGCCCAAAGCCGCAGGCCGCCCGAGCGGCCGCTGGCTGGGCGTGGCGGGTGGGCAGGCGGCCGGGCCACCATTTTCCGGCTGACCCGCGCTGCGGTTCCCCCCGCGTGGGCCTACGAGGTGCGCCAGGTGATGGGCGCTGCGGCCTCCCGGACGGGGGCGCCCACTCGGCAGTGCTGGAGGAGCAGGTCGTGGCAGCTAGGGCCGCGGCCGACGGCGGGTGGGCCCTTCGCACGTGGTGCAAGCATGCCCCTCCTCTGTTCTCCCGGTCCTGCCGTCGAGGGGCTGGGGACGGAAGGCTCCCCTACCCTCCCCAACCTGGGGGCCTCCTTCGGCGAGCTTGCTGCGGGTGCAGCGAGGTCTCCTTGGGAGGAGGCCTGGGCGTGCGGGGCCGCCGTGGCTATCTGTGGCCCTTCTGGCGGGGGGCCTGGACGCAGCTTTCGGGCCAGTGGCCCGCCACCCTGCTCACAAGAGGATTTCGCGGCGCACCTGCCGTCCTTCCCTCCATGTGGAGCTCCGGCCTTTTCAGTTGATCCGGGCCCAGGCGTCGTCGCACCATACGACCAGCTCCGACAGCGAAGCCTGTTGCCTGACGATGCTGCCGCGCCTGCATGATCGCGCCTGCCCCGTCGACGACGTCTGTGGCTTGACGGTCGACAAGCAAACTGCGCTACAGGGTGCCGCGCCGCGCTGGGGAGTCGATCCTCTCCTTCTGGTCCCCAGTTGCCGCCCGGCTAGCTTTTTCCAGCGCGCTCGCTGGAGGCCGAGGCTGTTACCCATGGGGATTCTGATGGCGCTTGGCCGGGTCCCCATGTCCCTGGCTTACCCAGCGGTCGGTTCCTGCCTCGGAGAGCTCGTGCCCGTGGGGGCATCGGGTCTTCTGCCTTCCGCTCTCGGGTCGTGTCCGGTGTGTTCGGACTCGAATGATCGTCCTGCCTTCGCTCCACCTTTTTCGCTCGACGGTTGGCCAGAAATGGCTCGATGGCATGGTGCGCCCAACTTCCCGGTACCCTCTTTGGCGCAATTGTTTTGGTCACTGGTTCCCCCGGGTACCTGGGCTTGCCTCGACAAGGCGACTATTTTATGATTATGTTACTCTTATCATGTCTTGGGGACCTGCGTAGTCTCTACTCAGTGCTTGTGGCCACGGGCACTGGTTTGTCTGGTAGGTCTTGCGACTCTGTGGCCCCGGGTCCCCTTCCGTGCGGCTCTTCCGCCTGCAGCTCTGTCCAAGCGAACCTGTCCTTCGAGCTGCGTCCAGCCTGGGGCCCCGTTGGCCACAAGGTCTCTGCTTTTCTTCGGCTGTCTTTCTCTTTTCGCTGGTTGGCTCCACCTCCCTTTCCTTCCCGTGGTCGTGGTCTTGTCTGGTCGCGCTTTGCTGTGGTGGCGTTCTGGTGCTGCGTGTGCTGTGTGTGCCTCGTGCCGTGTGTGGCCGTGCAGTCCCGGAGTGTGCCTCGTCCCCTGTGTCTGCCGCGTGCCGTGTGTGCGGTGCCATGTGCGGTGCACCCGTTTGGTTTGGTCGGCCTCTTCCGCCAGCCCACCAGACCCCAGCCTAGCCGCCGACGAGAAAAGTGTG
>CAUYUJ010016925.1:130099-142599 GCA_963575745.1 Prorocentrum cordatum
CCCTGGCACCACAGGGAGCTCCAACGAAGCTTCATTTCGGCACACCCCTCTCGAGAATCTTGGCCCTGGCCCACAGGGAGCTTGTCGCAAGCTTCATTTCGGCACACCCCTCCGAGGATCGTGGCCCTGGCCAAACAGGGAGCTCCACCGAAGCTTCATTTCGGTACACCCCTCTCGAGGATCGTGGCCCTGGCCCCACAGGGAGCTTAACCGAAACTACATTTCGAAACACCTCTCTCGAGGATCGCGGCCCTGGTCCGACATGCAGCTCCAACGAAACTTCATGTCGGTACACCCCTCTCAAGGATCGTGGCCCTGGCGCCACAGGGAGCTCCTCCAAGGCTTCATTCTAGCACGCATCAATCGAGGATCGTGGCCCTGTGCCCACAGGGAACTGCACCGAAGCCCGATTTCGGCACACCCCTCTCGAGGATCGTGGCCCTGGCCCCACAGGGAGCTCCACCGATGCTTCATTTCGGCACACCCCTCTCGAGGATCGTGGCCTTGGCCTCACAGGGAGCTCCACCGAAGCTTCATTCCGGCACACCCCTCTCGAGGATCGTGGCCCTGGCCCCACGGGGAGCTCCACCGAAACTTCATTTCGGCACACCCCTCCCGAGGATCTCGGCCCTGGCCCCGCAGGGAGCTCCACCTTCATTTCGGCACACTCCTATCGAGGATCGCAGCCAGGGCTCCGCAGGGAACTCCGCCGAAGTTTTACTTCGGCACACCCCTCTCGAGGATCGTGGCCGTGGCCCCACAGGGAGCTCCACCGAAACTTCATTTCGGAACACACCTCTCGAGGATCGTGGCCCTGGCCCCACAGGGAGCTCCAGCGAAGCAACATTTCGGCACCTCCCTCTTGAGGATCGTGGCCCTGGCCCCACAGGGAGTTCATCCGAAGTATCATTTCGGCACACCGCTCTCGAGGATCGTGGCCCTGGCCCCACAAGGAGCTCCACCAAAGCTTCATTTCCGCACGCCACTCTCGAGGATCGTGGCCCTGGCCCCACATGGAGCTCCACCGAAGCTTCATTTCGGCGGACACCTCTCGAGGATCGTGGCCCTGGCCCCACAGGGAGCCCCACCGAGGCTTAATTTCGGCGCACACCTTTCGAGGATCGTGGCCCTGGCCCCACAGGGAGCTCCACCGAAGCTTCATTTCGGCAGAACCCTCTCGAGGATCTTGGCCCTGGCCCCCCACACGGAACGCAACCGAATCTTCATTTCGGCACACCCATCTTGAGGATCGTGCCCTTGGCCACACAGGGAGCTCCCTGGCCCCGCAGGGAGCTCCACCGAAGCTTCATTTCGGCACACATCTCTCGAGGATCGTGGCCCTGGCGCCACAGGGAGCTCCACCGAAGCTTGATTTCGGCACGCCCCTCTCGAGGATCGTAGCCGTGTCCCCACAGGGAGCTCCACCGAGGCTTCATTTCGGCACACCCCTCTCGAGGATCGTGGCCCTGCCCTACAGGGAGCTCCACCGAAACTTGATTTCGGCAGACCCCTTTTGAGGGTCGTGGCCGTGGCCCCACAGGGAGTTCCACCCAAACTTCATTTCGGCACACCCCTCTCGAGGATCGTGGCCGTGGCCCCACAGGGAGCTCCACCGAAACTTTATTTCAGCACACCTCTCGCGATGATCTTGGGCTTGGCCCCACAGGGAGCTCCACCGAAGCCTCATTTCGGCACACACCTCTGGAGGATCCTGGCCCTGGCCCAACAGGGAGCTCCACCGAAACTTCTTTTCGGTACACCCCTCTCGAGGATCGCGGCCTTGGGTCTCGCAGGGGGCTCCACCGAAACCGCATTTCGGCACACCCCTCTCGACGACGACATCTCGTAGAAAACCCACAGCCCAACGGCTGCAGACAGCTTGAAGACGGCCGAAGCACGGCGAGATTCGGTGAGAACCTGATTTTTAAACAGAAGCAATCTGTGGTTAGGGCGGATAGGTCCCCCTTCTGGGCCTTCTCCTGGTGCTGGTGTGGACCTCCAGATCGGTGGATCCATCACCCATCGGATTTTATTAGAGGTGGATCCATCGCTAACTGGGTACTAGTAGAGCTGGATCCATATCTATTCTGATTTTATTCGAGCTGGGTCCACCCCTAACAGGACTCCATGAGAGCTGGACCCACCACTAACAGGTTTCTATTAGAGCTGGATCCACTCCGAACATGATTCCATACGGTTCTGTTAGAGCGGGGAGGACCACTAGGATTGTAGTAGAGGTGGATCCACCATTGATAGGATTGTAGTAGAGGTGGATCCACCATTAGTAGGATTGTAGTAGAGGTGGATCCACCACTAATAGGATAGTAGTAGAGCTGGATCTACCCACTAATAGGATAGTAGTAGAGCTGGATCCACCAGTAGTAGGATTTTATTAGAGCTGGATCCACCAGTACTGGGATTCTATTAGAGCTGGATCCACCCCTAAGGATCCGATAGGACTCCGTACATTCCGGAGCTTCGCTGGTGCAGACACATTCCGATAGGTCCCCCCTCTGGGCCTTCTCCTAGTGCCAGTGTGGACCTCCACCTCGGGGCCTCGGCCTGCAAGCCGTCTCCCTCTGGGATCCTCCTCCAGAGGCCCCTGAGCAGACACCCCTCAGACGAGAGCACCGTTTTCAGACAGAACCGCTTGCATCAACTACTGCGCCTCCCCATTGGGTCCCCCCTCTTGGCCTTCTCCTGGTTCTGGTGTGGACGTCCACCTCGGGGCCTCGGCCTGCAGGCCGCCTCTCTCGGGGATCCTCCTCCAGAGGCCCCCGAGCAGGCACCCCTCAGACGAGAGCCCCGTTTTGAAAAGAAGCCGTTTGCGTCAAGTATAGCGCCCCCCCATGGAACTTTTGGGCCTTCTCTTGGTTCTGGTGTGGACCTTCACCTCGGGGCCTCGGCCTACAAGCCGCCTCCCTCTGGGATCCTCCTCCAGAGGCACATAAGCAGGCACCCCTCAGACGAGAGCCCCGTTTTGAACAGGAGCTGGATCCACCCCTAAGGATCCGATAGGACTTCGTCCGGAGCTTCGCTGGTGCAGACACGGCAAAATGGCATGGAGGATGAGTCCACACCCCTAAGCGAGCAATTCGCCAGCGGAGCAGGGAACGGAGCCCCAGGTTGCTGGTTGCTGGTTGGGTCCGAACCGGCCAACGGGGCACAGACGCGCGGTTCCGCCTTAGGGAAGAACGCGGGGAACGAGGTTCGGGACCATGGGGCACTCACGCGAGGTTGTTCCTTGGAACAAACGGGGGTTGGGGCCCCGGGCCCCCCCCTTCCCCCCCCCAGCAACCAGCAACCAGCAACAATCCCCTAGGGAGGCCCACCGAAGCTTCATTTCGGTGGACCTCCCCACTGGATTGTTGCTTTGGCCCCACAGGGCGCTCCACCGAAGCTTAATTTCGGCACACCCCTCTCGAGGATCGCGGCCCTGGCTTCGCAGGGGACCCCACCGAAGCTTCATTTCGGCACACCCCTCTCGATTATCGTGGCCCTGGCCCCACAGGGAGCTGGACCGACGCTTCATTTCGGCACAACCCTCTCGAGGATCTTGGCCCTGGCCCCACAGGGAGCTCGTCCCAAGCTTCATTCGGCACACCTCTCCTGAGGATCTCGGCCCTGGCCCCACAGGGAGCTCCACCGAAGCTTCATTTCGGCACACCCCGCTCGAGGATCGTGGCCCTCGCCCCACAGGGAGCTTAACCGAAGCTTTATTTCGGTACACCCCTCTCGAGGATCGCGGCCCTGGTCCGACATGTAGCTCCACCGAAGTATCATTTCGGCACACCTCTCTCGAGGATCGTGGCCCTGGCGCCACAGGGAGCTCCTCCGAAGCTTCATTCTAGCATGCATCTATCGAGGATCGTGGCCCTGGCACCACAGGAAGCTGCACCGAAGCCCGATTTCGGCACACCCCTCTCGAGGATCGTGGCCCTGGCCCCACAGGGAGCTCCAGCGAAACAACATTTCGGCACACCCCTCTTGAGGATCGTGGCCCTGGCACCACAGGGAGTTCATCCGAAGTTTCATTTCGGCATGCCCCTCTCGAGGATCGTGGCCCTGGCCTCACAAGGAGCTCCACCGAAGCTTCATTTCGGCACGCCCCTCTCGAGGATCGTGGCTCTGGCCCCACAGGGAGCCCCAGCGAAGCTTACTTTCGGCGCACATCTTTCGAGGATCGTGGCCCTGGCCCCACAGGGAGCCCCACCGAAGTTCAATTTCGGCGCACACCTTTCGAGGATCTTGGCCCTGGCCCCACATGGAGCTACACCGAAGCTTCATTTCGGCAAAACCATCTCGAGGATCTCGGCCCTGGCCCCACAAGGAACGCCACCGAATCTTCACTTCGGCACACCCATCTTGAGGATCGTGCCCTTGGTCACACAGGGAGCTCCCTGGCCCAACAGGGAGCTCCACCGAAGCTTCATTTCGGCACGCATCACTCGAGGATCGTGGCCCTGGCCCTACATGGAGCTCCACCGAAGCTCGATTTCGGCACACCCCTCTCGAGGATCGTGGCCCTGGCACCACAGGGAGTTCCACCCAAGCTTCATTTCGGCACCCCTCTCGAGGATCGTGGCCCTGGCCAAACAGGGAGCTCCACCGAAACTTCATTTCGGCATGCCCCTCTCGAGGATCGCGGTCCTGGCCCCACATGGAGCTCCACCGAAGCTTCATTTCGGTACACCCCTCTCTAGGATCGTGGCCCTGGCCCCACAGGGAGCTCCATCGAAGTTTCATTTCGGCACGCACACATCTCGAGGACCGTGGCCCTGGCCCCACAGGGTGCTGGACCGAAGCTTCATTTCAGCACACCCCTCTCGATGATCTTGGGCTTGGCCCCACAGGGAGCTCCACCGACGCTTCATTTCGGCACACCCCTCTCGAGGATCGTGGCCCTGGCCCAACAGAGAGCTCCACCGAAGCTTCATTTCGGCACACCCCTCTCGAGGATTGCGGCCCTGGGTCTCGCAGGGAGCTCCACCGAAACCGCATTTCGTCACACCCCTCTCGACGACGACGGCTCGTAGACAACCCACAGCCCAACGGCTGCAGACAGCTTGAAGACGGCCGAAGCACGGCGAGATTCGGTGAGAATCTGATTTTGAAAAAGGACCAATCTGTGGTTAGGGCGGATAGGTCCCCCTTCTGGGCCTTCTCCTGGTGCTGGTGTGGACCTCCAGATCGGTGGATCCATCACCCATCGGATTTTATTAGAGGTGGATCCATCGCTAACTGGGTACTAGTAGAGCTGGATCCATATCTATTCTGATTTTATTCGAGCTGGGTCCACCCCTAACAGGACTCCATGAGAGCTGGACCCACCACTAACAGGTTTCTATTAGAGCTGGATCCACTCCGAACATGATTCCATACGGTTCTGTTAGAGCGGGGAGGACCACTAGGATTGTAGTAGAGGTGGATCCACCATTGATAGGATTGTAGTAGAGGTGGATCCACCATTAGTAGGATTGTAGTAGAGGTGGATCCACCACTAATAGGATAGTAGTAGAGCTGGATCCACCCACTAATAGGATAGTAGTAGAGCTGGATCCACCAGTAGTAGGATTTTATTAGAGCTGGATCCACCAGGACTGGGATTCTATTAGAGCTGGATCCACCCCTAAGGATCCGATAGGACTCCGTACATTCCGGAGCTTCGCTGGTGCAGACACGGCACAATGGCATGGAGGATGAGTCCACACCCTTAAACGAGCAAATTGGCCAGCGGAGCAGGGAACGGAGCCCCAGGTTGTTGGTTGCTGGTTGCTGGGGGGGGGGTCCGAACCGGCCAATGGGGCACAGACGCGCGGTTCCACCTTAGGGAAGAACGTGGGGAACGAGGTCCTGGACCATGGGGTATTCACGCGCGGTTGTTCCTTGTTGTTGTTAATGCTGTGTGTATGTGTGTGTGTGTGTGTGTGTGTGCGTGTGTTTCCCTGTTGGCGCGTGCGCGTGTGTTTGGGAACGGTGTCGCAAGTGCTCAAGTTGCGCCCGATCTTGTTTGCTTCATTCTTACTGACTTGCTACGTGTGCGATTCTTTCATCAGTACTTTCCGTCATTTGTGTCCGCCCCGCAGGACTCGGAAGACGAAGAGGACGACGCGGACGTTGATGAAAAGGCGTCCGCGGATTCGTCGCCGAAGAAGGTCATGTTCCGTGCGCGTGAAAGCGTGTTCGACATAGAGGGAATCCCAACTGGCAGCAAGGCCGCTCTTGCTCTGCATGGGAAGTTTGTGTTTTCAAACCTGCAATCGCTTTGCTCATGTGGCGGTAGTTGCCATGAAGTTGGGATCGGGGCTGTGGCCCGTATCAGTCGTCCCGTTCATGATGTGCAGGAATGCAGAGGAAACCCATGCCAAGAACCACCCTGCTCGCCTCCAGGGTGCCCTGGGTTTCTTTGGTTTCGATGGTTTTGCTAAGGGAAGCGTGACGTTCCCACACCAAAAATCAGTGGACGTCTTGGGGTGTCAGGGCTGGGTTTCTTGTGGAAGTTTTCTTGTGGTTGGGCTCCTATTGTATGATGAGCAGTGGGGCGAGTGAGCAAGCTCGGGTGGGATGTACGATGATGTGGGAGGGGGGGAAGGATGGAGAGGAAGGAAACGGGCTGGAGAGGAAACGACGGAACATGGAGGGAGGAACTGAGGGCTGAGAGAAGAGACGGGCACGGAGATTGGAGAGAGGGACGGAGGGAAGTTAGAGAGGAACCTGACATGGAGGACCTGACATGGAGGAACCTGACATGGACGTCATCGTTCACTTTCAACGGGAGTGCGATTCTTATTCTTCCCCCTTGTCCTTCCTCATCAACGTGGCCCAGCGTAAAACTTGTGAGGTAGAGGTACCTCTGCCAACTCTTCCCCATGCTCCGCTGCACTTGCATCATCCAGTGCACTTGGTGCATTGCGCGCGATGGGCTGCGCTAACAGCCGACCCACCCACAGGAAAGTTCTGGACGCGGCGGCAAGATTTCTCGAGGATCCTCTGAGGAAGGTTGCAGAAATGATCGCATCGGTGGGGAGGATGTTGCTGATGCTGATCACGACGACAGGGATGATAGCAAAGCGTATTTGTTACCTGCGCGTGGACCCCCAAGCATGTTTCGTTCACCTTCTGTAAGAGTTCATGTTTGCGGCATCGCGCGCGCGCGTGCGTGCGTGCGTGCGTGCGTGTGTGTGTGTGTGTGTGTGTGTGTGTGTGTGTGTGTGTGTGTGTGTGTGTAGCTCAACTTGAGCAGGGGTAGAAGGAGAGTGCTGAATTTGAGTCGGAGTCGGAGCCAGAGTACGAAAACGAGAAGAACCAAGAACAGGGAGTACATTCAAGCTATCCCGCTCGATCGAGTCAGTGGGTCCTCCACTGCCACCCTCCCTCCTCGTTGCGAGCAACTGTGGATATTGATATTGGCATGTGCCCTCATCCAGCAAGCGGAAGACGCTCGCGCGGGGCACCGCTTCCGACGACTCGGCGAAGGACAACCATTGGCCGTGTGCAAAAAGGGTGGGAGCGGGCACCCTTGCGCAACGTTTCGGTGAGAGTACCATTCAGCGCCCTCGCGTGCAGCTGGGCTTCCGATAGGACTGGCGAGGGCAAACAGTGCGCCGCGCCCACACGGGACCGCCACCTTTCAGACGGCAATCTTGCGTCGCTTGCGCTTTGGGCGAGAGGAACGCTTCGTTCGCCTGCGCGCGGGCCCTGGTTCCGACAGTTTTTTGCGAACAAGAGGTGTACGCCATGCCTGAGAGCGAGAGCTCCATTCTCGGGAGAAGTGAGCGCGGCATTGGGATTGATAGTACGCAGCATGTCGCCCTTTCGCGCCATGCGCGCTAAATTTCCATTCATGTCACACATTCAAATTTGGATGGCCATGCGTCCATGTTGAAAGGAAGCGCCTAGTCTCTGCTTTGTGATTGGTAGGGCGTGGCCACCCAGATAGGGCACTACTTTGGGCGATAACGAGAGGGTGGGACTTTGCACTCTTTGGGAGTTGTGTTTTTTCGGGGGGTCGGTTTATTCCTCAGGAAGGCGAGAAGGCGTAGGAGCAGGAGCCAAGCTGGTGTGCTCGAACGAGTTAGCGGGCCCCTGCCACTCCACCCCACCCTCCCTCCCATAACATACGAGCAATCTGCGGTGCAACCTGATCTGTCGCCGCGCCGTTTGTTCCGACGCGCGGCCTTGCGTCGAGGGGGAGGGCGCCGCGGGCACTGGGGCCAATGCCACCTCGGGCGCGATGGGCTCGCCGTGGGGTTCGCCGCGTGGCGGCCGCGGGGCGCAGGGCTGGCCGTGAGTCTGCCGTGGTGTCGGCGTCGCCCACTTGGGCGCGCCGAGAGAAAACGGCGCGGCGACGTGCCGGGACCGTCGTGCGTCCCCGCCTCGCGAGCGGAGGGCGCTCGCGCGCGGCCACCTGCCCCGACGACCTGGCGGAGGGGGGCAACGCCCGAGCCGCGCGCGGGCACGAGCGGAGCCTCCAGAAGCTCCCCGCTCGACGCTGCGGCGAGGGCCCCGTGCAGACTCCTCTCTCTTCTGCGCGGCATCGCTTCCGAGGGGCACGGAGGAGGAGGAGGAGGAGGAGGAGGAGGAGGAGGAGGAGGAGGAGGAGGAGGAGGAGGAGGAGGAGGAGGAGACGAAGACTGCGCCGCGCCGAAGCAGCACCACGCCTCACGCTCGCGCGAGTTGTGGCGCGGCGCTCGGGCGAGAGAGCGACATATTTCGTCCGCGCTCGCGCCGCTCCTCTGCCGCCGCAGCTTCTCCCGCGAGGTCGGCGAGCGAAAGACGCGCGCCGCGCCAGAGCGGGCACGCTCCTGCACGCGAAATCTGCACAGGGCTTGGGCGAGGGCGACACTTCGCCCGCCCCCACCGCGCGCGCGACCCCGCTGCCGCCGAGTTGGCAAGCGAAGGCTGCGCGCCGGGCCGAAGCGGGAGCTCAGTCCTTAGGAGAAGTGGGCGTGGCGCTATGGCGAGGGCATTGGTTTGCCCTTCTGCGCGCGATGTGCGCCGCGTCCTCTTCCCGCCGCGCACTGTGCGGCGTCGATGACAGAACGTCCATCTTGAGAGGAAGAGCTTTGACTCTGTGCTGTTTTTTTGACGGGCGCGATGGAGGGGCCTGGACTGGCTAGCTCTAGGCCAGCTACGTGGTAGAGTGGGAATCGATGCTCATACATACGCAGGATCAGGGTAACCGCAGGAAGTATTTAAGACCCTCCCTTCCTGTGAAACGATAACGCTTCCGGCACCCTGTAAGCGTTTCCTGGGCACCAGGAGGCGCCCCCTGGATTCCAATGGGGTCCAAATCGGCTCCTCATGTGATGGCAATAAGACCCCATTCGTCGTTGTCGTCGTCAGCGTCAGCGTCGGCGTGGAGTCCTATTGGAGATCCGATTGTATTCGGATCCGGTTGGAATCCTATTGGAGTCATACTGTATTGGAATCCGATTGGTATCTTATTGGAATCCTGATGGAATTCCCGCTGTACTGGAATCCTATGCAAATCGGATTCCAATAGGACCCCCAAATAATACAATACAGTAGGATTCCAATCGGATTCCAATAGGTTTCTAGCTGGATCCAACTTGGATTCCAATACAATGCAATACAGTGGGATTTCAATAGGATTCCAATAGTATCCCAATCGGATTTCATGCGGAGTCCAATGTAATTCCAATCAGATTACCAGGATCCCAATAGGATTCCAATAGGGCTCCAATGCAATACAATAGGATCCCAATTCGACTTCAACAGTTTTCCCATAGGTTTCGACCAGGTTACCTTCCGGATTCCGACCAACACAATAGAATTCCAATAGGAGTCCCACACACCAGGATTCCTATAGGATTCCAGTTGGACTCCAACATAATCTGATTTCAATCGGATTTAAGTAGGATCCCAATATGAGTTTAATACAATAGGATTCCGACAGGATCCCAATGATATCCAAATTGTATTCCAATATAACATGATTCCAAAATAGTTCCAATACAGGATTCCAATAAGATCCCAATGATATTCCAATAGGATTCCAATACATGGGGATTCCAAAACGGTCCCAATCTATAATGCCAATCGGATTCCAATACCATAGGATCCCAATGCGTAGAATTCAACTAAGAATGCAATACCATTCCAATAGGATTCCAATGCAACAGGATTCCAATGGGCCAGTGGGATCCAAGTGGATCTCAACAGGGTTCCAATAGCGTGCCAACACAATCGGACCCAGTAGTGTGCCAGTCGGATTCTTATTCACATTTTTATTATCCGTGGTCTTTTAGGATTATTTTACATGTTGTTATCCTTTTACGTAGTATTATTCGAGGGGGGCGGGGCGTTGGTATTATTCTTTTTTGTGCGCGCGTGGTGCTAAGATATCGCTCTGGGCGGGGTGGGGGCGATATCCTCGGATGGACCTCCCTGTGCGACGGCTGGGGCATCTAAACCTTTGCAGAGGTCGCCAAGGCGCGAGCGCGCAGACGGGGAAACATCCGAGAGACCATCATCCCGCTCCGCTGCCTCCCCCTTTCCTCCGCCCCTGCCCGCGCTGCCCCGCGCTTCGTCATTGCTGCGGCGCGCTGCCTGCGAGAGCTAGTCGGAGTTTGCGCGCCCCCCTCTTTCGTCTCATCGCCCTCGCGGTGCTTGGAGCTGCATGTGGTTGGGTCCTTCGTCAGGCTAATCTTTGACGGGTGCGATGAAAAAACTTAGATTGGCTGGCTCCAGGCCAGCTAGGTGGCAGAGTGGGAGTAGATGTTCATCGGGAATATGGATAGGCGTATGGGCAGCTTGCATCGTCGCCGACAAACGTCCACGTCGAAAGGGAAACGCCAATTCTGAATTGTTCTTTTGATTGGCGATGGGGTGGAAGGGCTTCGGTTGAGCGGCTGTCGGGCGGCTCGGTGGCATAGTAGGACCAGGTCGAGCGCGCTAGCAGCCCCCCCCTCCCTTTGCCGAGCAGGAGCCAGAGTGTGAGCCAAGCTGGCCGACGGGGAGGCAGAGTTTGAGGCGAGTCCGCCCCGCGGCGGGAAGAGGGCTGGTCTCCGGCGGCCGTTCGGGACGACCCTGGCGCCCCCGAACGCTTTTCGACGAGGCGCAGCTGGTGGAGGGCATCCCCAGGGTGGACCCCTCCCGAAAACCGACGAGCATGTTTGAACGTTTTGTACTCCGAGCCTCAAGATCTCGTCCGTGACGTTGCTTCCCTCCTCCCAGGAGTCAGCTTCGCCGACGGCGAGCAGTCCGATGCGGACCGGCCTGCGCGCGCACGCGAGCAACCCTGCGCCTCCGCCCCCCCCCCTGGCCATCGCGGGCGTCCTGGCTCCTCCTTTCTTTGCCGTCCTCCTCCTTCGCTCTCCTCTTCGGTTTTTGCCCTCTTCTTGTCCTCTCTTCGCCCTCCTCCTCCTGCTCCTGTCCGTCCTCCTCCTCCTTCTCCTCCGCCTCCCTGGCCCTTCTCGTCCTTCTCCTCCTCCTCCTCCTCCTCCTCCTCCTCCTCCTCCTCCTCCTCCTCTCCCCCCTCTTTCTTCTCCTCCTCCTCCTCATCCTCCTCCTCCTCCTTTCTCCCTCCTCCACATTTTCCTCCTCGTCATCGTCCTCGTCCTCGTCCTCGTCCTCGTCGTCGTCGTCGTCGTCGTCGTCGTCATCGTTGTCGTCTTCGTCGTCGTCGTCGTCGTCGTTGTCGTCGTCGCCCTCCTGCTCCTGTAATCGTGTGCGACAGCAGTCAAAGTGCTGCTGTGACTCCTCCGTTCTCCGTTTTCATCTCCCCTCCCTTCTTCTTATTTTTCCTTTTATTCTTCTTCTCCCTCTTCCTTCTCCTCCTCCTCCTCCTCCTCCTCTTCCTCCTTCTCTGGCGTTTGCGTGACGCTGGTTGTTCTGCTGCTCTGGATCATGTTCTCTTCGTGTTTCTTCTCCACCGTCGTCTCCTCGTCCTCCCACTTGCTTGCGTCCGTTCCTGATGCCACCGTCTGCTGTGCTGTTGTCGTCGCCGTCGCCGTCGTCGTCGTCGTCATCGTCGTTCTCCTCCTCCTCCTCCTCCTCCTCCTCCTCCTCCTCCTCCTCAGGCGAAGGCTGCGGACCAGTCCGTGCGAACCACTGGGGGCCCTCTTTGGCCCTCCCCCCAGCCGTTGCTGAGGGGAGGGGTAAGAGGCCGAACTACGGCAGGAGGTCGCCTGTGTGACGCCATAGGAGTCCTACTCCTCTGAGGGGCAACGTTAGGAGGGGATAGGCTCAAGGGAGGAAGCATCGACCCCCAGTTGCCGACTGATCGCAGGTAAGGGGCCCGATAGCCCACTCCGCCCAGGAACGTGCGGTGTCGTCATCCGGGGCCTGTCGACGATCTATCGGACATTCACCGCCGATCAAAGCTCGATGTTTACCCCCTCGGTTGGTCCCTCCCCTAACGTTGCTCCTCATCCTCCCCTCCGAGGCGGGAATTTCTACATGACCACCGCCTGGAGGGTCAGTTTTCGGATCCTCGGCAGGCGGTGGACATGGACATATTCGGGCCCCCAGGGGCC
>CAUYUJ010016925.1:147599-150099 GCA_963575745.1 Prorocentrum cordatum
TGTTTGGGGCTCGGGTCGTTCCCCGAGGACGTCTCGAGCGGCCGGGGGCCTCCAAGGGCCCCCGAGCCGTGCGGCAAGGAACCGCGCGCGCGGGAGTTCGGGGTCACCACGCGGTTCGTCGCCACACGGCCCTGGGGCCCCGACAGCCTGCGCACCGACCTATCTTTTGAGCGGCGTGCCGGGCATTCATGACGGAGAGCCTTCAAGAATTCTGCGGCCCGTGGCCGCCTTGGGCGCGCAGCGTCCGCGCCCCGTGCCGCCGGACGCCCCAGGTCCAGCTCAGAGCCATGAGCCCGCTCCACCCAGCCGCCCGCCCCGCAGCGGGGTCTACCGGGGAGGGCGAACGGGGCCAGGCCCAGGAGCAGGGGGGGGGCACGCAGCAGTCTGGGCCACCGTGGCCGCGGGTGGGAGGAAAACTGGGGGGCATGAGGGGACAGCGGGATAGCCAGGAGGCAGGAGGAGGAGGAGGAGGAGGACGAGGAGGAGGAGGCGGATCAGGAGGACGAGGCGGAGGAGGATCAGGAGGAGGAGGAGGAGGAGGAGGCGGAGGAGGAGGAGGAGGAGGAGGAGGAGGAGGAGGAGGAGGAGGAGGAGGAGGAGGAGGAGGAGGAGGAGGACGAGGAGGAGGGGAGGGAGGAGGAGGAGGAGGAGGAGGAGGAGGAGGAGGAGGAGAGGAGGAGAGAGGAGGAGGAGGAGGAGTAGAAGGATGCGGAGGAGGAGGAGGAGAGGAGGAGGACGAGGAGGAGGAGGAGGGATCAGCAGCAGCACCAGCAGCAGCACCAGCAGCAGCAGCAGCAGCAGCAGCAGCAGCAGCCCCTGCTACGATCGCCAGGCCGCCCGCCTGCTGGCCATGGGGCAGACACTGGGTGCTCCAGTCACAATCAAGGACTCTCCGTGTGGGCGGGTGGGGGCGGGTGGGGAGGGGAGGGAGGAACAGGAGCAGGAGTCTGAGGGAGCAGGAGGCGGCGGCGGAGGCGGCGATGGATGATGATGATGATGCTGATGATGATGCTGATGATGATGATGAGGATGATGATCATGATGCTGATGATGATGCTGATGATGATGGGAATGATGATGATGTTTGTGATGGAGATGATGATGACGATGACGATGGTGTTGCTGATGATGATGCTGATGATGATGATGCTGTTACTGATTATGATGATGCTGACGATTATGGTGATGCTGATGATGATGACGATTATGGTGATGATGACACCGCTGCTGATGATGATGCTATTGATAACGCTGATGACGAAGACGATGACGATGATGGTGATGATGATGCTGCTGATGACGATGATGTGGATGATGAAGTTGGTGATGTTAATGATGATGGTGACGATGCAGAAGTGGTTGCTAATGATGATGATGACGACGAGGATGCTGCTGATGATGATGATGCAGTTGATGACGGTGGTGGTGGTGATGATGATGATGATGCCGATGCCAACGCCGATGCCGATGCCGATGCCGATTTTGCTGTCGACGACGATGACGATGATGCTGATGATGACGATTTTGATGATGACGATCTTGATGACGATGATGCTGATGCTGATGCTGAGGATGATTATTGTTAACATGATTATCATTTTTATTACCCATTCATTACCATTCTCATTATTACTATTCTATGCTGCTGTTGCTGCTGATGGTGATGATGATGCTGGGGGCGGTGATGCTGCTGATGATTATGACGCTGCTCAGTATTATGACCGTTAAGACGATGATGACGTTGTCGATGACGTTGGCGAGGACGATGTCAACGATAAGCTCGGTGTTCATGATCATGACAATGGTAATGATGATGCTGATGACGACGATTATGATATTTCTGGTGTTGTTGTTGCGGTGGTGGTGGTGGTAATCGTTGTTGTTGATGTTGTTGTTGTATTTGCATTTCGGAAGAATAATTATAGTCGATGCCCGCCTCCGGCAACCATGGCACTTTTTATTAAAGTGCTTCTCCCTGGGCTCGCACCCTGTTTTTGACAAGGGAAAATGAGGTGTCACCAAACTGAGTTGTTAGCTTCCGGTTTACAACAACAACGGCTCCCGCCTGATACTTTCTTACAATGTACTCCCAAATTGCGCTCTATCTTCCCCTTTCCTGAGGGGTGCGCCAGCTACACGGGACAGGCAGGGAATCTATACCCCCAAGAGGAGGTACAATCGAAGACGAAGAGGGCGGGTACTGAGGTTTTCGGACATGCGTCTTGAATGGAACGCGAACAGGTAGGAGCGAGCAGTCTTAAAATGATTGTTGTTGTTGTTGCTGTTGCTGTGTAGTAGTAGTGGTGGTGGTAGTAGTAGTAGTAGTAGTAGTGGTAGTAGTAGTAGGAGTAGTAGCAGTAGTAGTAGTAGTAGTAGTAGTAGTAGTAGTAGTAGTAGTAGTAGTAGTCGTAGTAGTCGTAGTAGTCGTAGTAGTAGTAGTAGTAGTAGTAGTAGTAGTAGTAGCAGTAGTAGTAGCAGTAGTAGTAGTAGTAGTAATAGT
>CAUYUJ010016925.1:157599-177599 GCA_963575745.1 Prorocentrum cordatum
AACGAGCGGACCGTGCATCGTGCGACCAGTGCCAGGACCCCAGGGAGGACTCGGGAGATCCGGGGAAGGCAGGCCCGGCTGAGGGAGCGCGAACATGGGGCGACCCACAGCGAGGAAGCCTGACTAAGGGAGCCAGGCGGACAACCACGGCAGCATTTGGGGGAGCACGCCAAGAAGCCACAACAGTATCGACGTGCCGCGGAGGGCGACCCGGGGCAACCCAAGAAGAGGGAGCACCGCAGCCAAAGCGGCAGTGCCCACCAAAGCCGAAACAGACGCTGCCCGGACTGACAGCCAGAGCACGCATCGCGAGAAGCACAGCCGACCCGCATCATGAGGACGGGCAGCCTTCCCGAGGCCACTCCTGCACCCTGGCCTCCTCGCCGGCCAACCTCGCTCGGAGAACGTCGACGTGGCCCTCCGCGGCCCTTGCATCCTCACCGCGCATCCTTCCTACAGTGCCGTTTTTCATACATGCTCCGCGTGCGGATCATGTATTAAAAGTGCAGGGGCCGCGTATTAAAAACAACGACGAGTTCATGCATACATTTATTCATAAAGTGATCATGCATTACAAATCCGATATTTCGGAAGAAATCCCATATATGAAAAACTGCCCTGTACGCGGGCTGACTGTACATCGAAGGCGCGCGTGCTGAGCGTCACGCTCTCACGGCCGAGAGATGGCGAGGACACGCGTCGGGGACCGGGGGGCCGGCGGCGCCTCCCAGCGGGGGGGCCGGCGGCCCCCCCTTTCTAAGAGCAACTCCCGCAGTCCGAGCAGCACGGGCCTGCCTGTCGCAGGCGCGAGCTGCGGGAGAGGGAGGGAGGGCGGAGGGAGGGGGAGGGAGGAGGGAGGAGGGAGGAGGGAGGGAGGGAGGGGGAGGGAGGAGGGAGGGAGGCAGGGAGGAGGAGGAGGAGGAGGAGGAGGAGGGAGGAGGAGGAGGAGGAGGAGGAGGAGGGAGGAGGAGGAGGGAGGAGGAGGAGGAGGAGGAGGAGGAGGAGGAGGAGGAGGAGGAGGAGGAGGAGGAGGAGCGAGGAGGAGGAGGAGGAGGAGGAGGAGGAGGAGGAGGAGGAGGATGAGGAGGAGGAGGAGTAGGAGTAGGAGGAGGAGTAGGAGTAGGAGTAGGAGTAGGAGTAGGAGTAGGAGTAGGATTAGGAGTAGGAGGAGTAGAAGGAGGAGGAGGAGGAGGAGGATGAGGAGGAGGAGGAGGAGGAGGAGGAGGAGGAGGAGGAGGAGGATGGGAGCGAGGGAGGCTTGCGAAGATGACAATGGAGGACACGAGGGACCTGGAGACAGAGCGGGGGCATGGGCGCAGACGGATGCGAGTGGTAGCGTGGGGGTTGGATTTATCTGTTCATGTGTTCTGTTCGTTCAGTCCGGGTAGATACATGTTTGTATGCAACCCGTGCGGGCGCCCCTTGCCATCCACGAGAGGGGGGCCCGAGCAGGCCTTTAGAGCGTTCGGCGTCCCTTCCCTTCCCTTCCCTCCTCCTCCTTCTCCTCCTCCTCCTCCTCCTCCGCTTCCTCCAGAAGTTTGCCGAGCATCCCCACATCATTGGAAGGTGCAAGACATAATGTTCACCCGCGTTGAAGCACATGGCGCGCACCCTTTGGTCTAGGACTGCGCACTTTCTCGGGCACCTCTGGCCCTGTCCGTCTCCAGCGTTTCGGCGTGTGGCTGGCTATCCTCATCAGGACCTGCCACAACCAATCACACGGGGCAGGCCGACGCTGTCATGAACGACACCTCCATTTCCCACTGTGTGAAACACCATCGTGTGCAACACCCAAATCGCCAGAAGATGTCAAGCGGGCACGCTGCGATAAGCGAAACAACTGCCCCCTCTTTCGTGAGATCGCAGCCTCCAGTCTGATGCGCTGGTGGCCATCCGCCGGGTGGTGATCGTTTTTTGTACTCCTTGTTTTGCCGATCGGCGCGGGCCCTCGCACCTCCCACTCCCCCCCCCATGGAGTGGATCTTGGCTTTTTTTTGGCGCCCGTTTCGAGCAGGTGGCGCCTCCCCCATGGGACGCACGGTCCCAAACCGTCGCACTCAGCAGACGTCCGGAGCCAGACCCACCCCCCCTCCCCCCCTTCTTCCTCCCCGGGGTCGAAGCGCCGAACAAAAAGACGCCCGCGTGCCTCCCTCTTCCTTGAGCGGCCCAGGGGCGTGAGCCACCTGACCTCCGCTGTTGGGCGCTCGTGGGGGCACCTCGCTCGAGAGAGGCCCATCCTGGCCTCCCGAGGCCGTCGGGGCCCGGCTGCCAGACTCGTGCACGGACGCGGCAGCAAAGTCAGAACGCACCTGCGAAGCCCAATTGTCTGCAGGGGCAACGATACGAGCCGGTCGTTGAAAGTGAGTATTTTTGGATGCCCAAATCCTAATCTACTTTGGGCGCCTTCCTACTTCAAGAGTCGAGTGGATTTCCTTCTTTCCTCCTCTCCAGGGGGCGGGTGGAAGCCCAATCTACTTCCAACGCCTTCCTACTTCATGTTTTTACCTACTTCTTCCGACCGGCGTGTAGGGGGGGCTAGGCATAGGGTGGATGTATCGACCCCCAATCGCCCACTGATCGCTGATAGGGGTCCGATAGCCCCAACCTGCCCAGGAACGTGTGGATTCACCATCGGAGGCCTATCGCCGATCTATCGGCGATGTATCGCCGATTCCAGGTCGATGCATCCCCCCCTATGCCAGCTCCCCCCTATCGTTGCCTCTCATTTTTGAGGCGACCATTGCTACTTCCCTGACTGCTGGGGCCGAACGCCAGAGACGGCTGGTCTCAAAACGACAAGGTCGCGTGGATGTTGAGTCTCCACTCCGAAGTCGAGCACTCGCGAGACCTTTCGGCTGATAAGCAGAAGTTTGCCGAGCATCCCCACATCAGTGGAAGGTGCAAGACATAATGTGCACCCGAGTTGAAGCACATGTCGCGCACCCTTTGGTCTAGGACTGCGCACTTTCTCGGGCACCTCTGGCCCTGTCCGTCTCCAGCGTTTCGGCGTGTGGCTGGCTATCCTCATCAGGACCTGCCACAACCAATCACACGGGGCAGGCCGACGCTGTCATGAACGACACCTCCATTTCCCTCTGTGTGAAACACCATTATATGCAACACCCAAATCGCCAAAAGATGTCAAGCGGGCACAGTGCGATGAGCGCAGACAATTGAACTGTCCTGCGTCAACCTGAAACCTGGCTTCTTGGCCTTCAGAGAAGGGAGGAAATAACTCCTCCTCCTCCTCCTCCTCCTCCTCCTCCTCCTCCTCCTCCTCTCGGTCAGAGCGCGGGGGCGGCGCGGGCCCGAGCCGTTGGCAGAGCCGCCCGGACAGGCGGGCTGGCAGGCCCCGCGGGCGCCGTGCGTATAGGGCGGGAAGGCCTCGCGCTCGCCGTGCAGACGGGCGTGGCCAGATCCTCTGCGGGCGGCGGTGGTATACTCATCCTCCTCCCTCCTCCTCCTCCTCCTCCTCCTCCTCCTACTCCTCCTCCTCCCTTCTCCTCCTCCTCCTCCTCCTCCTCCTCCTCCTCCTCCTCCTCAATCGAGGCTTGGCGGCGGCCAAGCCTCGATTGGCATTTCACCTGCTTCGAGGGGCCCTGGATTCCTTGTCCAAGGGTTCCTCATCCAACGCCTTCACCGTAATACCGATCCCCGCTGTGATACTTCGAGGTGCACGCAGACCTGCACTCGAGCGGCTGAAAGTAAGACGCGGGGCCGACTGCGCGCTCAATGCCACAGCGGGGTCGAATGCGCGGACATTCGCGCGTAAGATGCACGAGTAAGGTCGCGTCTTAGCGCTCTCTTTTCCACGCGGTGTGCTGTGAAAGCGGCCCGCGTAAGCCATCGCATAATGTCGCCGCGTCCTCGTGCGTAAGACCTCCCGTCGCTTCGCTTCTCAATTGGCGTATCATTTAGGTGTAGTGGTTGATGTGGGCGCAGCCGTAGAACTACGGTTTAGAAGCAGACGTACAATTGCAAGTAGAAGCAGACGCTGTGCATGCTTTCATCCTCGCAGGCGGTTGACGTACACGCGGGCTGGGCCAGTCAGGGACAGCATGGGGAAGGTGTGTGGGTCTTGGGGCGCGGTTTTTTCAGATGCACACTTTTTTTTCATCCCGAGGTTCAGCTGCATGCAGGGCTGGCGCCCGACGATGGAGGCCACGCCAGCGCCAATGCCAGATCGATTCGCACTCTGCCACAGCAAGGGGGATGCAAGGCAGGTGCACTTACCCCACACCTCATCCCCTGGACGTGCAAAGAGGGGCTGCAGCGGATGCTATGCCGCAGTGGGAGGCTGGGGTAGGTGTACCTTCTTTTGCTCCCCAGCGAAGCGAGGGTCGATTAGATATTGGCGCCGGCGCTCTGGCATGGTGCAGGACGCGCACTTTGCCGCGCCCTCAGAGGCGAGGAAGTGGGGGCGACAATTGGCTTCTCCTCCTCCTCCTCCTCCTCCTCCTCCTCCTCCTCCTCCTCCTCCTCCTCCTCCTCCCCCTCGACGCCAGCCTGGCGGCATGTCAGAAAAGGGAGGAAGGTATGTGACGGCCTTTGAAGCCTTAGCCAAGACCATCTCCGACGACGACAGCGATTGCAGTGATGTCGTAGACGACCATGACCGTCTTCTTGCCGAAGACGAGGATGTACTGAGGGCAGAGGAGGATGATGATGAGAAGGAGGAGGGAGGACGATGAGGATAATCATAATAATCTGGTATGGGCGACAAGAGGAAGTGAGGGAGGAACAGGAGGAGGGAAAGGAGGAAGATGATGAGGAGGAGGAGGACGACTCGGAGACGGTGGAAAAATGAGGGGCATGACGAAGACGAGGAGCTCCTCCTGCTGTTTGTGCTCGCCGCTGGTCGCGTTCTCTCCGCGAGATCTGCGATGCCTGTGGAGGTTTCATTCTTTGGACCGCTCGCTCGGAACGTCGGAGCTCGCCGCCTGAACCCTCTGCCGGCCGCTGCCGCTGCACCCCTCCTGTCAGGGCCGCCACCTCCCGCAGGGAGGGCCGCCGCCGCGCAGCCGGCTCCCGCCAGTCTGTGCCATCCGCTCCTCCTCCTCCTCCTCCTCCTCCTCCTCCTCCTCCTCCTCCTCCTCCTCCTCCCTCTCCCTCCCGAAGAAGGCCAGGAGAAACGGCATGAGCACAAACTCGCAAAGTTCCTCGCGGATGTCTCGGGTCGGCGCTGGGCCCCCTGGCGGCGCCTCTGGAGCCGCCCCTGGCGCGCTCGCGCCGGGGAGGGGGGTCCAGCGTCAGGTGTGGGCGTGACGTCCTTCAGCAGTTCAAGCTGTGCCAGCGAGCAGCACGCCTGCTTGGTGCTTTCCTGCCTGCAGCGCGTGCGTGCGTGCGTGCGTGCGTGCGTGCGTGCGTGCGTGTGTGTGTGTGTGTGTGTGTGTGTGTGTGTGCGTTTCGCGCGCGCGCGCTTCCTGCGGTGTTGTTCCGCCCTCTGACTCTGGCTATGGTTTTGTGGAGAAGAGAAGCAGGGAGGCACAAGCAGGCGACGACGAACGCGCAGGCGGGAGGCCAAGGCCGGCAGGGCGACGCAGGCGGGCAGGGGCAGAGGCAAGACAGCCGGGCCGCGGTCGCGGTCGCGGCCCCTGCGCTGATGGCGATCACCTCGAGCATCCTTCCGCGGGCGGATGTGCTCGTGTCCTTGGCGCCTCCCGTCCAGCCTGTCCAGGGAGTGGCCCTGGCGAGCAAACGGCCGAGCCATCCTCAGCTTTTGATTCAGCGTGCTCCGCGAGAGGGTCACGTCATTGGGGCGAGGACGCCACAGCAACCCAATACCGACGTCAAACACGGTGGTGATGAACTCAGCCCCTTTCGTGGAAAACCGACATCGAAATAGCATGACCTCCAGTAGCGGTGCCCTCAGCCTTAGCAGGGGCACAGGTCGTTCATCCAACCACGGCGGCACGCTATTTTTTCTGCACGCGTTCAGCCCCAGTGTCCCGAACACGTTCATCCAGCTGTCTGCAGTGAATGAACCCACATAGCCAGCGCAGCAGCGCAGAAGGGAAGAGGCTGAGTTCAATATGCCCTCCCGTTCAGTGCCCTAAACGGTCTCATGTAGGTCTTGAGTATACTTTCTCCTTCTATCCTCAGTCTCGTTGTCCCCGTCCTTCTTCCCCCTTCCTCCCCATCTCTTTCTCCCCGAGTATCCCAGTTGAAGCGTTTTGGGTGGCTGCTTGGGGACTTCTTTGGGACATTTTGTCAGTACCTTCTGGGGGCCTGTTGGGTGCCCGCAAGGGATCTCGGAGCCGTCTTGTGCGCAATGGTCTACCGAGCTCTGTTCTTGGAGCCTTCTTTGTGGCCGTCTTTTGCCGTCATGAAGCTTCTTGCTGAAATTCTGAAATTCACTCGGGGCGATTTGAGGCTGGACGACTTCGGAAGACAAATGCAAAGAAATTCCAAAAAGGCAGATGAAGACAGTGCTTGCGCTGACGGGCTCATCTTTGTGGCCTGAGGAGTTGGCCCGCCGGGCCGCACTTTGCGTTGGAGCTTGGGTTCCTATGGGTTCCAAGTGGTGGCCGTGCCACTCTGTCTGGTTGCCGCTTGGGTTTCTACGGGCTCATATGGGCGTCTGTGCTGCGCTGTCCCGTGGCCGCTTGGGGTCCCATGGGCGGCTGTGGACGGCGATGCCGCGCTGTCTGGTGGCCGCTTGGCTTACGATGGATGCGCCTGGGTGGTTGCTGCCAGTGTCCAGTGGTTCATTGGGTCCTATAATCGATAGTTGGCACTCCATAGCGTGCACCGCACCCCAGATATTGCACATTTGCACATCGAAGGGTGCACCCCACAGGCTGCCACGCCGTAGGCTGCACCGCTCAGTTCCCTCATGGAGGAGGAGGAGGAGGAGGAGGAGGAGGAGGAGGAGGAGGAGGAGGAGGAGGAGGAGGAGGAGGAGGACGTGGAGGAGGAGGACGAGGAGGAGGAGGAGGAGGAGAAGGAGATTGTCATTGCTTCCTTTTGTCTTTTCTCGGGGCGGCGCTTCTCGCCCCGTCTCCCTTGGGACACTGATCGTGGGACCCTATCACGGGAGCCCATCGGAAGAGCCCCCCCCCACACACACTAGGGTTCCATACGATAGAGTCCCACGCGATGGAGTGCCACGCGATGGCGTCCCATGAGATGGTGCCCCACACGATAGGGTTTCATAAAGTTTTCATGCAGGGGGTGCACCTGCATCGGTGCACACATTGTTTTGAACTGGTTACATCGCAGGTAGCGCGTCCGGATCCCTCCTCCTAAATGAGATTAGGGCCTCGCCCCCGACCGAGTCGGGGGTTATCGGTGCCCCTTCGCGAACTGTTTGTCCATAGCAATATTGCACGATCGTTCATCCTAGATGTCAAGTGATATCTTCCTAGTCAAGCCTGTAACGATTCCCCCCTCGTCATCTCTCCAAAGTGTTCCAAGGCGGTGTATGTGCGTGGATCTGGCAAGTGCGTTTTGTATCAACTCCTGTGTGCCCACATTTGTGCGACCCCAGCTCGCATTCAAACATCATGGGTTGCCTCGCAGCCTAAGACACAGCCGTTCAACAGCTACCAGAAGTTGCCATCCCTTTGCGCGCATGAAGACCATAGCTTTTTTGCCCATCTGTCAACTAAGAACATGCGGGCCACGCGAGCGCGCATGTCGAACACATGGAATCACCATTGCGCACCTCACAGCCCTGTCAAATAGAACAATAGAACTCCGCGCGCGCACGTCGAACCCGTTCCTGAACCAAAAGAAGTTTCAAGCATTTTCAGGCAGAGCTGCTCAACACGTACAGATACCCAACGGTTTCCAATGAAGAGTATGACAGGGGAATGCGGAGCTTCTGCGCTCGCGCATTTCCTCATGCACCATCGCCACCATCGTCATCACCATCACATCACTACCGTCGTCGTCATCATCAGCTCCATCACAAGCATCGTTATCGTCGATGCCGCTCTCGCCATCATCGCCATCTTCGCCATCGTCATCCCCCTCGCCATCATCATCATCATCATCATCATCATCATCATCAGCATCATCATGATCATTATCATCATTATTATCATTACCATCGTCATCATCATCATCATCATCATCATCATCATCATCATCATCATCATCGTCATCGTCATCAGCATCATCATCATCAATCTCATCATTCGCATCGCTATCATCATCATTATCATCATCATCATCATCATCACGGCGGACGTCGAGTGAGCCGAGAAGATCTTCCGGGAGGCGATCCGCATCCAGTCATATCGCGTGGCGTGTGGGCTCGCTACAGCAGTCTGGGCAATCTGTTCATCGATCACAGGAAGGATGTCGACGGAGCCGAGAGTGCCTTCCAGGAGGCGATCCGCCTCCAGCCAAACGGCGCAGAATTTCAATGAGAATTGGACAACGTGCGCATCGATCACAAGACGGACGTCGAGGGAGCCGAGAAGGCCTTCTGGGATGCGATTCGCATCCAGCCAGATCACGTGCGGGCTCCATACAGTCTGAGCAATGTGCTTATGGATCACAGGAAGGACGTCGACGGAGCCGAGAGGGCCTTCCAGGAGGCGATCCGCCTCCAGCCAGGCGGCGCAGAGTTCCAAGTAGAATTGGGGAATTGGTTCATCGATCACAAGGCAAACGTCGAGGGAGCCGAGAAGGCCTTCTGGGAGGCGATTCGCATCCAGCCAAATCACGTGCGGGCTCACTACAGTCTGAGCAATCTGGCCATCGATCACAAGAGGGACGTCGACGGAGCCGAGAGGGCCTTCCGGGAGGCGATCCGCCTCCAGCCAGACGGCGCAGAGTTTCATTTTACATGGGGCAATCTGTTCATCGATCACAGGAAGGACGTCGACGAAGCCGAGCGGGCCTTCTGGGAGGCGATCCGCCTCCAGCCATACGGCGCAGAGTTTCAATGAGAATTGGGCTGTCTGCTCATCGAGCACAAATGTGATACCAAGGGGGCCGAGAACTCCCAGGAGGCGGTTCGACTCCAGCCAGATCACGTGTGGGCTCACTACAGTGTGGGCAATCTGCTCATCGATCACTGGAAGGACGTCGACGGAACCGAGAGGGCCTTCCAGGAGGCTATCCGCCTCCAGCCAGATTTCACAGGAGTTTCAGATCGAATAGGGCAACCCGCAATTTTCTCATCGATCACATGACGGACGTCGAGGGAGCCGAGACGGCATTCCGGGAGGCGATTCGCATCAAAGCAGATCACGTGTGGACTCACTTCGGTCTGAGCAATCTGCTCATCGATCACAGAAAGGCGTCGACGGAACCGAATGGGCTTTACAGGAGGCGATCCGCCTCCAGCCAGACGGCGCAGAGTTTCGTGCCACATTGGGCTGTCTGGTCATCGATCACAGGACCGACGTCGAGGGAGCCGAGAGGGCCTTTTGGGAAGCAATTCGCATCCAGCCAGATTTCACAGCGTTTCATGCCAAATTCGGCCGTGTGCTCATCGATCGCAAATGTGATATCAAGGAAGCCGAGAGGGCCCTCATTGAGGCGATTCGACTCCAGCCAGACCACGCAATCTCTCATTTCAAAATAGGTTGTCTACTCATCGATCACAGGACGGACGTCGAGATAGCCGAGACGGCTTTCCATGAGGCGGTTCGCATCAAGCTAGACGGTGCAAGGTTTTATTTTAAACTGGTATGTTTGCTCATCGATCATAGAAGGGCGTCGAGGGAGCCGAGAGGCGCTTTCGGGAGGCGATTCGCATCCAGCCAGATGGCGCAAGGTTTCACTTCGATTTGGGCTGTCTGCTCATCGATCACAAGACGGACGTCGAGGAAGCCGCGAGGGCCTCTCGGGAGGCGATTCGCACCCAGCCAGATTTCACATAATTTCATGCCAAATTGGACCGCTTGCTCATCGATCACACATATGAGACCAAGGGAGCCGAGACGGCCTTCCTCGAGGTGATCCGACTCCAGCCAGACCACGCAGTATTTCATTTCAACATGGGCTGTCTGCTCATCGATCTCAGGAAGGACGTCGGGAGAGCCGAGACGGCCTTGCAGGAGGCGGCTCGCATCCAGCTCGACGGCGCAGGGTTTCAGTTCAACTTGGTATGTCTGCTCATCGATCACAAGACGGACGTCGACGGAGTCGAGAGGTGTTTTCGGGAGGAGATTCGCATTTGCCAAATCACGCGTAGGCCCACTATAGTCTGGGCTGTTCGCTCATCGATCACAGGAAGGACCCCGACGGAGCCGAGAAAGCTTTCTGGAAAGCGAAGGGCGTCGACGGAGTCGGACCTGCCCTCCAGAAAGAGATCCGCCTGAACCACGATTTGCCTAGTAGGGCGTCGATGTGGGGACGAGGGAGAGGCCGTCGCGGCGACGAGGAAGCGACTGAGTTGGCCAGGGAGAAGGTGACAGATGCCACAGCGGCCGTCCGCCAGGTGCTCAAGAACGCCCAGGTTGGGGGGTCGTCGTTCGTGGCTTTAGAGAGGTTTGCAGGCACGTCAGAGGCAAGAGCGCACAGGTGGTCTTCGTCGCGGAGTCCTGCGAGGAGCAGGGCGAGATAAACGTCGTACGGGGGTTGCGTCAGGAGGAAAGGGTCATCTTAGTCAAAGCGGTGCCGGCTACAAATACATGGTGGGGCACATGGTCGAGTGAAGTTCCGACTTTGCTGGCCCGCAGCGGCTCCGATCTTTGGCGCCCCAAGAGAATGTTTGCAGTGTGGGCCAGCGTTTTTGTTCGTCAAGACGCCGAATTAGATTGGGCATCTACCTGCTGTACTTTGCATTTCTATGCGTTGACACTCCCCCCGCACAGGTCAGCACTTTCCTGGCGATGCTTTCCCTGGCATGCAGAAGTGCGGTCGGTCCCACAGGCGATGGCGCAGAAAAACGTAAAATTGAAATCATCATCGCCATCATCATCGCCGCCGTCGTCATCATCCTCATTATCACCACCACCACCATCATGGTCATCATCGTCGTCGTCATCGTCATCGTCATCCATCGTCATCGTTATCGTCGTCGTCATCGTCTTTGTCATTGCCATCGCCATCGCCATCGTCACCGCCGCCATCATTACACTGATCATCGTCTCCTTCATCATCAGCATCACCAGCATCATCACCATCATAAGCACCATCATGATCATCACCAGCAACAACATCATCGACATCATCGTCGCCGTCATCATCAGGACCACCATCGCCATCGGCATCGCCGTCGTCGTCTTCATGAGCTCCGCCATCAGCATCGTCATCGGCATCGCCAAGTCGTCGTCGTCGTCGATGCCGTCGTCCCCATCATCGCTCGCCATGGGTATAACCATCAGCAGCACAATACCTTACCCTGCATGAGAAGGGTCCGCGGGTCATCGTCCCACTTGCGTTTCGCGAGTAAGTCCAGTTAACAGCTGCACTCTGGGCCCTCGGAGTCTTGCAGAGAAATTGCCGTTGCGTTGGTTGGACGTTTGTTCGAGCAGTGGAGATGGTGACGCGCGGATGCCCACAGCTCTGCATTTTGGAACGTGCATGTAAGCCTAGGGGTGAATTCAACTGTGTCCCAAGCGTTGCATGCACCAGCGGGGCTCTTATCCCGGTCCAAACTAATTGGGTGGGTTTATTGGTTTTCGCACACCCTTCACAGTCCAGGTCGGCTATGAGCAGTGTCGCTCCTTGCGAGACTGACTGGGCTCCTGACGACGTACGAGCTGGGTCGAGCGCCCTAGCAAAACGAGATGGGGCCCACCCGCCATCTCTGCGAAGTTCGCTGCCTAGGATTTTCCTTGTCGCGTTGTTGCTTTGACATTTATGTGTTTTTGTGCGGGTGTCGTTTATTGTTTTTTGGGAGCGAGGGGGGCGGGGGGGGGGCAGAGGGGTAGAACGCCTTGTGACTTAGCACCTCAGCTCTCTCCCCCCGTAGGACGTTCTGGACGGTGACGCCGAGGCTGCTGCCGCTGCTGCTGCGAAGTACGACGATGGTGACGGCGAGCATGACTGTGACGGCGGCGGCAAGTGCGATGCCGCCGTTTGACCCCGCTCGTGACGGCGGTGCAGACAAGGCCCTCGGCAGCCTCGAGGGCGAGTGGACCGACACTGCCGCCTTTGGGGTGATGGACGGGCACGGGGGCACGCAGGCTGCCCTCACTTGTGCTGGCGTCGTTGTCGTCGTCGTCGTCGTCGTCGTCGTCGTCGTCGTCGTCGTCGTCGTCGTCGTTATCGTCGTCGTCGTCGCCGCCACCGCCGTCGTCGTTGTCCTCGTCTTTGTCGTCGAGGGAGGAGGAGGAGGCGGAGGAGGGGGAGAAGGAGGTGGAGGTGGATGAGGAGAAGGAGGATGAGAAGGAGGAGGAGAAAGAAGAGGAAGAGGAGGGAGGAAGGGTGAGGACGACAAGGTAGGCGGGAGGAGGGAGGGGGACACGCAGCAGACAGCCCCTGCAAAAGGACCCTACTTAAGAGGGCCCCGGAACCATTCCAGAGAGCCCCAACTGGGCCCCAGAGGACCTTAAGAGGCCCGCCAAGCCTTCAACTTTGATGCCCGACCCAACAATTTACTCCAAACATGGCAGGAGCGCCAGTGGATCAGTGGATCCCCCAGCACTTGAAGAAGGTGTGCTTGTGGACCTTTCCTCTCCCCTTCTCAAGGGGGAATGTTTTTATTTCCCCCTTTTCCTTCCTTTTAAGATAGCGAGGACATGTGTGCAGTCATTTGTTGTCGCGCTGTTCGAGGGCGCGATCGGGATGGCCGTCATGAAGGGCAGCGTTGCTCATCTTCTCTCTTCTGCTGCGTGCTCCTGCTGTCTCTTCATGGATCGTCCCGCACTTCCATGCCCGCCTGCCCCTTGCTGGCCAGTGTCGCCTCCCCTTCCAAGAGGGGTGGCCGGGGGGAGAGCATGCTACTTCGCATGAGTGTAATGCCAGTGAATGGAGGATGAATTGGATCCGTCAGTGGACCAGTCTTGTGCACTGACGTACAGTCGGGGCCCTGAAGAAGGAACCCTTTTGGTTGGGGAGGGGCACCGCGTTCCTTAAGTGTTTCACAGCTTGCCTCAGGTTTTCCTTATGTTTTCGATAGGAAATCGAAGTTTAACTTATGGAAAAGAGGGGCCTCGTTCCTTATTAGGGTTCCTTAGGTCAAGCCCCCGACTGTAGAACCTAGGATACTTCTTGTTGGTAGTAGGCCAGCTTATGATGCCAACCCATGCCCACAGCGCCCCATCTGCAGGGACTCTCATCCCCTTAATGATGGCGGGATGGGGAGACGGTCCGCCGCCCCTTACGCTGCACGTGCTGCGCAGGGTCAGTGGGGATTCGAGTTGAATTCTATGAGGAAGCCCCTCGTCCCACCCCCTCCTCCCTCTTGCCCCGGCGAAGAGGGGGTCCTGTACCCCCCTCGACCTCTGCGTCGGGCGGGGCGGGGCGGGGCGGGCAGCGGCGCGTCGGAGGGGGTGCCAGGTTTCCAGGGGGGCCATGGCGAGGGTGTTCAGGTTTGGGGTTCGGGCTGAGGTTTTTGGCTCGTGCTCGTGCTTGGGCTTCGGGCGCTGGGGTTTGGGACTACGTAGGGTCGGAGCGTAGGCGTAGCGTTATAGTCAGATTCGGGCTATGGTGTGAGGGTTACGGATCAGGGTTTGCGATTCGGGTTTGTACTGAGGGTTCGGTTTTACCGTTCGGGTGTTTGGTCATATTTATCGTGTTAGGGCTAGGTGTAGTGTTCAGGGCTCGGGGTAGGGTGTTAGGGTTCTGAGTTCGGGTGTCAAGGGTGTTAGGTTGTGAGGATGTTAGCTGCCCAGGGTGATGGCTTTGGCGTTAGGGTTTAGGTTTTGGCTGTGACGGTTCGCCTCAATGTTTAGGGTTCGGATTCTGGTGTTCGGGTTAGGGTTTCAGGGGTAGCGTTTACGGTTCGGGATTCGGGTTGTATTTGGCCTCGAGGGTTTGGGCTTGGGTGTAAGATGTTAGTGGGTAGGGTTTGGGTCTTGGGGCAGGGATGTTATTGTTATCGTTGGTATCGTGTTCGTGGTTGTGGTTGTGGTGGTTATTGTTGTTGTTGTTGTTGCTGGTGTTTTTGTTGTTTTTGGTTTTGCTATTTGTGCTGCTGTTGTTGCTGTTGTGCTTGTTGTTATTCTTTTCCTTGCTGTTACAGTTACGGTTGTTGTTGCTGTCATTGTTGTTGTTGTTGTTGTCCTCGTTGTTGTTGTTGAATACTCATTTCGAAAGAATAATAATTGTTTATCTCCGGAAACGGTTCCGCGCGCTCTCGCCCCGACGCCACCCACACGTTCTCTGAAAGCGAGGCTCCCGCTCGAGCGTTGGCTTCAGCCTAAATGTGGGCCCTTGGAGGCCCAGCTACGACAACAACGGCTCCCGCTCGATACATCCTCACAAGTTACCCCGAGACACCCTGGCCAGAGAGGCCCCCGAACTCAGGAGCGCTCTCGCTCGAGACTTCCTCGCAATTCAATTAAGTTGGCGGAGGTCCAGCCACTACGACAAGGTCTCCTGCTCGATACTTCCTCACGATTTACTCCGAGAGCCTCTGGCCAAGAAGGCTCCCGAGCTCAGGAACGGCGCTCTCGCTCGAGACTTTCCCGTAATTCAGGCAAGTTGGTGGAGGCCCAGACACGGCGACAAGGGCTCCCGTTTGATATTTCTCCGTAGGTATTTTCCGAGATCCCCTGGTCAGAGAGGCCCTCGAATTCAGGAACGGCTCTCTCGCTCGAGACTTCTTCGCACTTCAGTCAGTGGCCGACAAGTAAGAGATTCCCCCCGAAAGGGGTTGCAATCGAAGACGAAGTGGGCGGGTATCGAGGGTTGGGGTATACGGAATGCAAGACACGCGTGCCAGTAAGAGCGAGCAGTCTTATAATGATTGTTGTTGTTGTTGCTGCTGTTGTTGTTGTTGTTGTTGTTGTTGATGTTATGATTGTTGTCGTGGTTGGCATTTTCGTTGCTGTTGTGAAGGCTCTTCTTGTTGTTGTAGTTGTATAGGTAGTTGTAGTTGTTGTTATTGTTATTGTCGTTGTCGTTGTTGTTGTTACTGCCGCTTTCTGCTGCTGCTGCTGCTGTTGTTGTTGTTGTTGTAGAATATTCATCTTTAAGAATAATAGTTGTTTATCTCCGGGAACAGTTCCGCACGCTCGCGCCTCGACGCCACCCACATGTTCTCTGAAAGCGAGGCTCCCACTCGAGCGTTGGCTTGAGCCTAAATGTGGGCCCTTGGAGGCCCAGCTACGACAACAACGGCTCCCGCTCGATACATCCTCACAAGTTACCCCGAGACACCCTGGCCAGAGAGGCCTCCGAACTCAGGAACGGTGCTCTCGTTCGAGACTTCCTCGCAATTCAATTAAGTTGGCGGAGGCCCAGCCACTACGACAAGGTCTCCTGCTCGATACTTCCTCACGGTTTACTCCGAGAGCCTCTGGCCAAGAGGGCCCCCGAACTCAGGAACGGCGCTCTCGCTCGAGACTTCCCCGTAATTCAACTAAGTTGGCGGAGGTCCAGCCACTACGACAAGGGCTCCCGTTCGATATTTCTCCATCGGTATTTTCCGAGAGCCCCTGGCCAGAGAGCCCCCCGAACTCAGGAACGGCTCTCTCGCTCGAGACTTCTTCGCACTTCAGTCAGTGGCCGACAAGTAAGAGATTTCCCCCCGAAAGGGTTTGCATCGAAGACGAAGTGGGCGGGTATCGAGGCTTGGGGTATACGGAATGCAAGACATGCGTGCCAGTAAGAGCGAGCAGCCTTAAACTGATTGTTGTTGTTGTTGTTGTTGCTGCTGCTGTTGTTGTCGTGGTTGTTGTTGTTGTTGTTGTTGTTGTTGTTGTTTTTTTTGTTTTTGTTTTTCCTCTTATTGTTGAACTCTCATTACTGAAGGATAATTATTGTTGATCGCCCCCCCCTCCGGTGACCATTGTGTTTTTCAATTGAAATGTTTCCCCAGGGGGTCGCATCCTGTTTTTTATCAGGGAAAATCACGGGGTTCAAATTGGGCCCCTGGCCCCTGGCTTACAATACAACGGTTCCTGTTTGATACTTCTTTACAATTTCTTCCCAAATCGTGCTTTCGCGCGGGACTTCCTCACAATTCATGTACGCATCGCGCTCTCGCGTGGGACTTCCTCGCAATTTATTCAGACGATGCTTCGGCGCTCAGGAATCACGATCTCGCTTGGGCTTTTCTCACGAATTACTTGGGAATGGTGCTATCGTTCGAGACTTCCTCGCGATTCATGCAGGACCCACGCTTCAGCAACCCGCCTGCTCGACCTGGTCGCCTGGGCCCGCCTTCCTTACCTGCCCGCTATGGGTCTGCCCACCCGATCTGCCCGTCTGGTTCTACCACTTGTTTTCTGCTCCTTGTCCCCCTCCTGCTGATTTCTTTCGTGCTCTATCTTTCTTCCTCCCCCTTCCACCCGTCCTCTCTTCCCTTGTTTTAGGCGCTGCACTAAATGCACGTGGCAGGCAAGGAAGATATACCCCCAAGGGGGTACGATCGAAGACGACGAGGGCGGGTACCGAGGGCTTGGGATGTACCTTGTCGCTTCATTGCATCCGTTCTCTCTTCCCCTGCCTTAGGGGCTTCACGGGGTACAGTCGAAGACGAGAAAGGTGGGTATCGAGGTCTGGGTGTTACGTGTTGAATTGTACCAGGACAGATAAGAGCGAGCAGTCTTCAACGGATTATTGTTGCTGTTTTCCTTGTTGCTGTTGTTGTTGTTGTTGTTGTTGCTGTTGTTGTTGTTGTTGCTGCTGCTGCTGCTGCTGTTGTTGTTGTTGTTGTTGTTGTTGAACATTATTTATTCTAAAGAATAATTATTGTTGGGCCCCCTGGTGCGCGCCCCCCCTGCGCCGCCTAGGCCGCAGCTACATTTTCATCATTTTCGTGAGGAAGCCTCAGAAAAGAGGGTGTGTACAGGATCCGGTTGTTTTGTTGTAATCCGCTTTCCCTTGCAAAAAACAATAGAAAATGACATTTCTTGTTCTAATATAATCAAATTTCAAGAATCCCTTGCAAAAAATAAGGTAAAGTGGACATTCGCGCGCGCAAGACGAAATCCTTCCAAAACCTTAGTGTTCGCAGCGATTTTAACATAAAAACATCAAAAAACCAATGGTTTTTCAACAAAAATTGTCAAAATCTCATCCCGCGCGCTCTTGCGGATTCGTAGGAAACCCAACACTTTTTAAACATTTCTGTCAAACGGGCTTTTGCGAGCAACTTTTTCGAACTTCTGCGACAACGGTTGCGCACCTGCCAGGGCCATCATCCCTGTCAAATAATACCATGCGGGACACATTCGTTTTTTCTTCGCGCGCGCACGCCGTCGTCGTCGGCCGCGGGGCCCTGAATAGTAGCCACGGTCGTCCGCATGCCACGAAGTGAAGTGTCCGAACGTCATAGGGCGGGAAGCTGGGTGTGGGTGGTGGCGAAGAGTCGTTTGGAAATTTGGTAGAGCTTGAACCGGCCCCCCCACAAAGTGGGGGTATTGCCCGCCTCCTATGAAAACCCTGGCACTGGTGAGAACGGAGTGTCCCCACGTGCTAGTAATTGTTGTTGAACATTATTTATTCTAAAGAATAATTATTGTTGGGCCCCCTGGTGCGCGCCCCCCCTGCGCCGCCTAGGCCGCAGCTACATTTTCATCATTTTCGTGAGGAAGCCTCAGAAAAGAGGGTGTGTACAGGATCCGGTTGTTTTGTTGTAATCCGCTTTCCCTTGCAAAAAACAATAGAAAATGACATTTCTTGTTCTAATATAATCAAATTTCAAGAATCCCTTGCAAAAAATAAGGTAAAGTGGACATTCGCGCGCGCAAGACGAAATCCTTCCAAAACCTTAGTGTTCGCAGCGATTTTAACATAAAAACATCAAAAAACCAATGGTTTTTCAACAAAAAATTGTCAAAATCTCATCCCGCGCGCTCTTGCGGATTCGTAGGAAACCCAACACTTTTTAAACATTTCTGTCAAACGGGCTTTTGCGAGCAACTTTTTCGAACTTCTGCGACAACGGTTGCGCACCTGCCAGGGCCATCATCCCTGTCAAATAATACCATGCGGGACACATTCGTTTTTTCTTCGCGCGCGCACGCCGAAATCTCCAAAAACCATTGGGCTTCTTAAGAATTTTAGCACCGCGCATCATAAAATCACACGAATCGCACCGTAGGTCCTCGAAAAACATCAGGACAACCATCGGGACAAGCACAACCATCAGGACAACCATCGGGACAATCATCGGGACAACGATCGGGACAACCACAACCATCAGGACAACCATCGGGACAACCATCGAGACAACCATCGGGACAACCATATCCTCTCTCTCTTGTGTATTCCCACATCCCTCAGGAATTTGCCCTAAAGATGTGATCAACTATCTTGTGAGTACGTATCATGTGTATCATGTGTATCATGTACCATATGCATCATATGCAACAGATGTTCTGTGGAAGGCTTAACAACTTCTGTGGGTTAACAAGGCTTAACAACTTCTGTGGGTGTACGAACGTAGGCTTAACAACTTCTGTGGGTGTGTACTCCACGCCAGTGTAGTAGCCACGGTCGTCCGCAGGCCACGAAGTGAAGTGTCCGAACGTCATAGGGCGGGAAGCTGGGTGTGGGTGGTGGCGAAGAGTCGTGTGGATATTTGGTAGAGCTTGCACTGCCCCCCCACAAAGTGGGGGTATTGGCTGGCGTCGCATGAAAACCCTGGCACTGGTGAGAACACTGAGCGTTCGGGTAAAGTGATTGTTGTTGTTGTTGTTGTTGTTGTTGTTGTTGTTGTGGTTGTTGTTGTTGTTGTTGTTGTTGTTGTTGTTGTTGTTGTTGTTGTTGAGTTCTCATTTCAAAATCGTCCCGCCCGCTCTGGGGCACATCGTGTTTTGCAGTTGAAGTACCCTTCCTGGGGCTCGCACCCTGTTTTTCTTATCAGGGAAAGTCTTGAGTCTCAGAATCGTGTTGTTGGCCCCCGGTTTGCAACAACAGCGGCTCCCGCCTGATACGTCCTCACAGTTAATTTCCAAATCTCGCTCTCGCGCGGGACCTCCTCACAATTTATGCAGGAATCGCGCTCTCGCGCGGGGCTTCCTTCTTCCTTGCAATTTACTCAGACGCCGCGCCTTCGACACCGAGGAATCACGCTCTCGCTGTGGGTTTCCTCACGATTCATCTGGGAATCGCTCCGTCGCTCGTGGCCTTCTCGCGACTCATGCAGGACCCACGCGTCAGCAACCCGCCTGCTCGGCCTGGCCGCCGGGGCCCGCCTTCTGGACCCGCCCGCTAGGGGTCTGCCCGGCCGATCTGCCCGTCTGGTTCTGCCGCGTGTTTTCTGCTCCTAGCCTTAAGTCGGGCCTGTCCCTCTACAGGAGGAACATTCGAAAATAGTCAAAACGTAGTCAGGGGACGATTTTTTGACTATTTTTGAACATGTTTGGGTTTTTTTTCTGAGTATTTTTAAAATTCTTCGCCCAAAATCTTTCTGTAGGGGGACAGACCCGACCTAATCCTAGCCCCTCCTGCTGCTCTCTTTGTGCTCCATCCTCCTCCCTCTTCCCTGTCCCTTCCTTCCATCCGTCCCCTCTTCCTCTGGCTCAGGGGGTGCGGGGGGTACACGACTTGCAGGTAGGAAAGATATGCCCTAAGGGGGTACGATCGAAGACGAAGGGGGCGGGTATCGAGAGTTTGGGAGATTCGTGTTGAATGGCACGTGAGCAGTTTTGGGAGATACATGTTTTTGGCGTGGTTGATTTTTCATTGTAGAAAATCATTATTGTTGTTGATCCCGCGGGTAACCATATTTCAATCAAAGTGCTTATCGCGGGGCTCGCGCGTTGTTTTTTACAAGGGAAAATGAGGGGTCACCAAACTGCTTGTTGGCCCCCAGTTTACAACAACAGCAACAACGGCTCCCGCCTGATTCTTCCTCACAATGTATTTCCAAATCGCGCTCTCGCGCGGGACCTCCTCACAATTTTATACACGGATCGCGCTTTCGCGTGGGATTCTCTCGTCATTTATTGAATCGCTTCGCTCATTCCGCTGGCCCA